>JXXA01001254.1:0-11172 GCA_000956255.1 Anopheles punctulatus | reverse complement strand
CTTTCTGTTTACCATTTGTTTACCATGTTTTCTTGAAGAAATTGATCAAACAGGATTTCTTTTGAGCATGGCTCAGTCTTGAAAGATCTTTTTTTAAACCAATTTTTAAATCACTTGAACTGAAAATTAATTTCAGACAAAAAAAACATAGCAACAGTCGAAATTCACATAATACTCAAATTACGAGCTGGACAACGATTGAACTATACGTGCAACCTCGCATGAAAATTTGAATAATTGCAGTGAAAACTTATTTGAGCCTTTTCCTATCTCTCTTTCTCTCCCTTGACTTCCGAATCTACCTCACAAGGTGATACATGCTGGTAGATTTGTGCGATATTCAAACGCTTCGTACGTGCTCTCACCACCCGCAAGCAGCTGTCTGCTCCGCTGTCTGCACCACCATCAACATCTCTTCGCGAGAGCATTTGCAGAGCATTTTACACCACACACGTGCGCGAAATAGTATGCATCTCCACACCGCTCCAAGCGCACCGTCCCAGCGGGGGAGACACACTCGGTCGGTTAGTTTTTCTTCACCTTGAGAAGCAGCACACATTTGCGACACGAGAATGGAATGATATGCGCCCCTCAACTATTTCCCCCCCACGCTTTTTTCATATTCTCTAACCCACGTTGTAACCGCTACACTTTGTGCATCGCCTCAACCAAGATTGGTTGTTACACTTCTACACGTTTCTCTCCATACTGCAGCATTTCTTGTGACCTCAAGGGGTCTGTGGGAGGGTGGCAGCCACCACCTTCTTTGTGAGTAGGTAAATTAAAGAATCGTCTGCCTTGTACCCGCCACCCGCCCAGCATCATAGTCCTCTCGAGAAACACAATAACAAGCCAATGTTTGGTGTGTCTCAAGGAAACACGGAGAGTGAATTTCACAAGCCCATACGGTGCCAGTTGCACATGTTCTCACATAGTACTGTGATGGTGTGTATGTGTGTGTGTAATAAATAATGTAATGAAGTATGCAAAAAGTGCGTCGCACGTTTATGCGAACTGGACTAATCTCGCTTCGTCGGATCAATCGCAGCAGCAGTTGCCTTTGTTTGACGTTTTAGTACTACCGTGAATGTTTTGACACATCGTTTATCTCGTTTCCATATCAAACCGATAATAAATGGGCACCTGGTAGCAATGCCTTATGGGTAAATGAAATATTCCAAACATTGTTCACTTCTCAGCTAACTCTCACTATAAAACATCCCGTAACACGTTCTGACAAGCAAAGAAAAAGCTTTTAAGCACGAAAAAATTAAACCAAGAATGCATCACTACAGTAGTATTAGCTAGATAATATTAGTTTGAAATCACTAAAAGAACACGCTTCACCAATCGTCCGTAAATGATCAAATAACCACATAATCGTACGCAATTGGACCATCATAAAGCCACAAATGCGATTATTATTAGCATTCGCAAAAAAAGACTACGAACATTTCAAAACGAGATGATTCATTCGTAGATATTCGGAATGAAGACGAATCAATATGCTGCTGTTGCCTCGTGAAACATGACACTCGAGAGAGAGAAAGAGGTGCCCAAAAAACAGCATCGCATCCGTAGGTAGCCCAGTAATGGCAAAACTCACAATGTGTGTTGCTTGGTTACGGTTCAGAGGAAGCAATTGATATGTTCTCTTGCTGCTTTGTGCTGCCACCGTCCAAAGCTCGCCGTTACTGAATGCCCCCCTGTGTCCGTTCATTTGGCCCCTCTGGACTCGAATCACAGCTTCACCTGCAAAAACAAGCGGATAGAGCTCCTCTCCTCCATAGTGTTGTGCCACATCATATCATCTACGCCACCTCCACCCGGAAATGAAGCATAGTTGGGCTTCCTTTTGTGCATTATGTGGCAAAGCATCTGCAAAGGTTCCACCAGCGCGTCCGGGGAAAATAGCAACAGAAAAACAGAAAGACCTGAAAGCCATTTCTAGTGAAACAAAAGCGAGGAAGTTACTCCGCGCACGGGAAGATGTCCGACAAGTGCACCTGGCTACAGCAGCAGTACCAACGCTAGGTGGGTGACATTATGGGCTTTACTGCGTGATTCATAGCCACTAGAGCGAGGGGAAACGATTATCAGTTTAGATCCTTCCCGAATTCCAGCACATTTCTACACGCAATAGTATCCGTCTTTCCGTCATCCTGGTACAAATCACGCGCACTGACTGGGGTCGCAGGAGGCTGGGCCACACGGGTTTTTCACACATTCGATACACGATAAAACCAATGTCACAAAGGAACTTGTAATGCGTCCACCAGCACACTTGTTCCGCGTGGAACGGTTTTGTTTCGCTGTCATTTTGTTGCTGGTTCTGCTGACCCTGTTGGTCGGCTAGTTGCAGGAGAAGCACATAGCCTGCAAACACGGTCGGATCTAGTAGACCTTGCTGTGCTCGCCTGCGTACGAAATAATCACGTACCACTTCCGTATTTTTGCCTTACCAACTAGCAGCAGCAGTAGCAGCAGTAAACGAAGTCTAGCGCTAGACGCACGAGATTGGCCACCATCTTTACGTTCGTCGCACACGGGCCACTACAACACCACACGCAAGAGACACGCACGCCGAAACACAAGGAAGCAAAAGAACCGAAAAATCCGGGGTAAAAACGTGCGCTTCGCGAAGTGGCGATGACTCCCCTGTACGCGCTCTGCGTGTGCGTTTGGTTGGCAGGTCAGTTCTTGGTGCTCTAGCTGCTGGTGACTGGCTGACTTCTGCTCATATCGTACTAGCAGACGCACACACACACGCACGAACGACCCAGTGTGTGCGTGCTTACGTTCTCGCTCTTGTCGCAGGGTTGGCATAGAGGTGCTGAATGTTTGCCTCCTATTCACACAACTTCATTCGCACACACGCACACATCTACGTTGACGACACACGATTGACAGACGTGTAGAGAGCAACGCCTGGCAACACTGTATGGCGCGCACGCATATGTAAACCCGCACCACGAACAGCCCAACAATCTCATTCTCTGTACATGAGTATTGGTGAGTACTTCACTCTCTACAAACATGGACACGCACACTCGTACACTATTCTGCCTTTCGTCTTGCTGATTGCGTATTTCACACACCATATCTCTCTAGCACACCAACACCAATTCACAACAGGCACACCGATTCCTCGAAGCAACTTTCCTTTGTTGTGTCAAAAAACACTCCCTGTCCCGCCTCTTACACATACCGAAACCCTTATCCGTGGTCCTTATCCGATTTTGAGAAGGAGCACATTTCATTTCTATACACCAAACCCCATGGCGGACAAAAAGCTCTGAGTGGTGATTGGATCAGTTTGTACGTGTGTGCGTGTGTGTCTGTGCTATTGACGTTCAACGAGGGGCACACACCGCCACACACCGTAATGATGGCTGCTGCTTTGACTAACTACGTTCGTCGTTACTTCGATTTCGGTGGCGCCTGACGCGCTGTCTAAATTGACGTCTGGACGCATTACGGCAATCCGAGGTTACGACATGCGCTACCGCTTCCGGAAGGCAAAAAATCCCACACTTCTTGGGCCGGAAAGAACATTCCCCCGCACTAAGAAGGAAAGAAAACACACACCTGAAAAACCAAAAGGAATGAAACTCACGTTTGACTACCGATTCGAGTTGGTAGCATCGAGTTGATCGACTCCGGAGTCCATAGGACACGGGTTTGCTGCGGCCAGGGGGTATCTATTCGGCTTCTTCTCCGCGGACACACACGCCGCCGTGCAGAAAACGTGGAGATTTAGATGCAACACGAATTGTTGGTCCAGCCAAGGCTAGGTTCCTCTTCACGGACAGCCCTCGGGTCATCGATTCCGCCACTGCGGTGGACGGTCGGTGCTGCTGCTGCCTCGCCCGTTTATGGAAGTCGCGTTCCGTGTGCGTGCTCCGCCAGTATGGTCGTCGAAGAAAACTAAGGAAGCCTTTGAAAACGCGATTTTGGAGAAAAACTAGAACGAAACACGACCTACGCGCACACGGGTGATGTGTGTTTTTTTTTCTCCGTCGCTTCCTCTGACTGCTCTTCTTGTTCTTCCAACTGCTAACTGATTCTGTTGTGTCACTTCTTCTTTCTCTTATTCTGGTTGGTATGTGTAATTCTAATTCGGTTGAACTGATAAATTCAGCCTTAGTGAAGTACTATTATACTTTACTACATAAGATTTTTACAAGGTGATATAATTTAAGATTAAAATCAATATAAGATTTAGGTATATTTTGATTATTTCCTCCTTTTTCTTGTATGTTTTGAAGTTTGCTGAATGCATGGAGTGTTTATTGTTGATAGTTTACTACTGTAAAGATGGTATGTAGAAAACAAATGTTTCGTGTAGATCAAAACTAGAAATCATGTTAGTATTTTATACAATTTAATGGGGGTTTCGGTAGAAATCTGATATATTAAAGTAAAATATATAAGGAATAGCAATTGCTATAGTTTCTGATTTTTGAGAATATTAATGGCTATAGCAAATCGATATAAACTACAGCTGAAAGTAGGGTAAATGTACTAGTTTTCGGCCGGTCCAATCAAACTCTGATATTTACTATGTAATGTAATAGATAAATGTTTCTAGCCTGTGTTGTGAATAAAATGATAATCTCTTCCCTAAACCTAAGGCTTTGCAACATTTTGATTGATGTTTTACGAAATATACGAGTTTTTCGGCAATGATTTTAAATTTTCGTTAGGCATTTTGTCAGCACAATTTTCGGCAGGTTTTGAGAAATTAGAAGCAAGTTAATAAAAAATGATCAATTGACATTTTCATTAAAGATGAACGAGTTTCAAGATTTCCACAAAACATTTAACACTTTTCATTACGCTTTTAAAGGATGCAAGGTGGCCGAAAACAGTACAGTACAGGCATATTATTTTATAACAGTACAGTACAGTATTTTCGTGAAACGTCATCGGGAATTCTTTGCCCATGTCCATGTTGCTAATCGCAGTGCGGGTAAAAAAAAATAGCCGTATCAACAAATCGCAGTGTCTTGCACAAAATAGATTTTTTACCGTAAAAAAATGGAATCTTTGTACAGCCTACCGTTCTATCTCTTCGAGGTACCAAACCTGAAACTAAAACGTCCATCATGGCTGCATCAGCCCTCAGCAATGACTGTATTTTCCTTTGTGCTGCTCTCGTACTTCCTGGTCACCGGAGGTTGGTGTCGGCTTGTTAGTGCCGAGTTGGAGGTTCTATATGTGATAACATTTGCTTCGTTTCTTTAAGGTATTATTTACGATGTGATCGTTGAACCACCAAGCGTAGGATCAACGACGGACGAGCATGGACATTCACGACCGGTTGCCTTTATGCCGTATCGTGTCAATGGACAGTACATTATGGAAGGATTAGCCAGTAGCTTCTTGTTCACGATCGGTGGGCTCGGCTTTATCATCATGGACCAAACGCACACCTCTGGCAAGCCGAAGTTGAACAAAATATTGCTCATCGCCATGGGATTCATCTTTATTGTGGTATCGTTCTTTACGACCTGGATTTTCATGCGAATGAAGCTGCCGGGATATCTGCAACCTTAAGGGAGCATGACAACATTCAGGAATAATTGTGTATGGTTAAGTCAGCTTATCTTCAAAACGATACAAATACATTTTTATTACGAAATTATGCGTATAAACACTTAGCTTACATCACGAGTGTAGAATATATGGTCGTCGTTAGTGAATTATTTGAAAGATTACAATGCATATAATGAGATGTGTAGGAGAGAATATCTGCTGTCTACAGTCGTATACGGAATGAGCTGGAAGGATAATCGTAAATAGTGTTTCAGAAGGCTTGTTCACGAATGAATAAGTGAATAAATATAAAAGAATATATGAAACACGGATATTTACTTGATAAAATCAGAAGACTTATCGATTATGTGTTCAAATTCCGCAAACGATAGAGCTCCATCGTCATCCAAATCAGCTTCTTCGAGTATGTTCTACATTACACAAAACGAGTTAGTAATATACAACAGGAAAATAGATACAAACTGTATCATTCACACTTACATTTATGAGCTGATCAATATCGTTGTGTCCCAGATCGGAATTGTAATCCACCAGTCGTTGTATCACTTGTTTCAAATCATTTCGACCAATCATATCGTCTCCATCAAAATCTGGTACCAGGGAAAGAGACTTTTACTATCCGCCTGTTCGCATTTTTTCAACACCAGCAATTAACCTACCGTAAATGCGAAAAGCGTGTTCTGCTTTCACCGATTTTGGTGCGGCATCCGAAAATACAGACATCATGTCGAGAAAATCTTCGAACGTAATATCACCATCGTTGCTGGAGCTAAACACCTTGCAGATTCGGTCCCCGAACGGATTGGCCTTCAGTTCCGGGTACTCAAGGACCTTGCTCATCGACAGCTTCGCATTCTTGTTGTGGCCAACCTTTTCAGGGGCTAGATTCTTAAATTTCTTGTGCGCACTAATAGGAATGGGAATGTTTATACTAGTGTTCAACAACAAGACGAATATCTATTAGAAAACTGTTCTGAATTACTTACTAAAGGATTTCTTTTTTCGTAAAGTAGGTCAGATCTTCATAGTCCTGTAGTTCGTCTTCACTAAACTGGCTCTTCACTTGACCCATTATAGGTTTAGAAAGAAGAATATGGTACTAAATTTTTAAAGAAATCACTGTATTTTCAGTACAAATTTTATGTTATAAGAACGTAAGCAAGAGAAAACTTATTTGTTTTGATTCAATTGACAGCTTACAAAACGAAGAGCGACCCAGCGAAAAAACTAAATCACAGCCGACTAAAGTGTTTATATCGTTGTATGCCTACTGTAAAAATGTTTAATAAATAGAGTAAAAAATAATTAATAAGATTAATTTAATGTTTATCTAATTGCAATAATAACTCTAAGATCACGACAAAACATATATTTGATGATATCGTGCAGATAAAGGTGTGCAAACCCTGTAACACGTCAGAAGAACTGTCAGTTCAGAAAGAGTCAAACAAAAAATCATACAAAAAATCAGAAAAAAAACATACGACCGCGCGCAAGAACAGCAAACTGAGCCTCGCTCGGCGTAATTTTGTAGACAAAACGAGTTAAATGTTAGCCTTCGTATTCTGTTTGCTAGTTAGATTGTGAAGTTTTTTGTGTGTCCCCCCGTAGTGCAATTGGTCGCTGTTTTCCGCTGATTAGTGTTAGTGCACGAAATCCCTATCACGAGTGCAACGCTAGCGTTTAGGTGTGCGCGTTGTGAGTGAGAAAGAGTGTGCGAGCGAGAAGGAAGTAAAAAGCGTGTGCGTGTGTGGTGAATGTTGGGAAATTTGTTTCTACGACAAATTTCCACATCAAAAAGCGCAAAGTAAAAAGAAGCCATTCGTGAAAAAGTGCACTTACGTGTGCGTGTTTGTGTACGTGCATGTGTGTGCGTTCGTAGAAGGTGTTGTTTTTCCGCTGTGTCCTGTGTTCGAGTCGACCGAGTTTGTCGATGTGTCCTGGGATTGTAGAATAATGAAACCTAGCTTATGCTACACCTACTGCACGCTGTTACTGGTATCGCTCGTTTCCAGGTGAGTGTTTCCGCTTCGGAGGTGTCAATGGCCTCCTCGTCCTTTGCCCTCGCCGCGGGCAAGAAGGTACCACAGCGATGATGCAATCGCGGGCCAGCGGAAGCGACTCGCCATCGTGCCTGGGTTGCCATGGCCACGCAGCCGGGCACCGCTGTTTTGCATGTGTTTTAATCGCGCTTTGCTTTCTCTACCTTATTCACAGTTGCACGCTGTTCATCTTAGTGGCCTCAGAGACGCTGAAGCCTAGCACTGCTACCGGTCAGCTGCAGCAGCACGACGATGCCGGATCACGCGAGGATAGCACGGTACCTCACCATCTGAAGGAGGTGATATCCCGTGGGCCGGATCCAACAGGGCGTGTTTTACCGATACGCGAAAATCGAGTGCGATTGGAGCGGGACGCGTTACGGCAAGGCAAGCCGTCGGGCGGTGTAAAGCCCTTGAAGAGACCAGCTCAGGGACGGGCAGGTCGGAACACGCCCAAGAAGGATATACTAACGGAAAAGCCAAATCAGCAACAGAAGCAGGACGAACCGCCGGATTTAAAGGACGTGATATTTTTAGAAACCATCTCCAAAAATGTTGGCGTTACAAACAGTGGGTAAGTGTTGTCGGTACATCCGTAAAATTGGGTTGTATGTCGCAAATGATAAGACACCATTGGCTGATAAGGACCTGGCCATTATTGTGATGACACCGATGCTAGGTACAGGGTTATCGATCGTTCAAAACCATATACACCTGGTGTTACGTTGTTTATGAGCATCTTTTATTGTATGAACATATGAAGGCATGATTACTTGTTTTGCTTTAAAATTTTGTTAGTCGGCAACAGGTTAGCTAGCTACGTTAAACCCTGCAATCGGAACGATGTGATATTTTCAATAAGATCTATTTTCGGTATTCTCACGCGCACCGTCTTTGCTTGAATGCCATCAATTCATAATTCCCATTCCTCAAGGTCGGCTTCCTTGCACGTGTTTACTGTCTCTAATATTTTCCTCTACTATTCACGTGCTTTGAACGCGTGAACAGTTTCTATTCATGACCACGTACGTAGAGAAAGGTGCACGTCCTTTGTAGCGCTCCTCATGCTGTACGGCTTCTTGTGTGTATGAGAAACGTTTCTTACCTTTTCGAAGACGTTTGCCGTTTCCGCGTGATAAAGGTGGCATCGCGCAATGCATGGAATGTTGGCATATGTTTGCCTTTGTTACAAAAAAAAAATTGGGCTAAAGGAAGTGCAAACGGCTCATTTTTCCGCATGCCGGAGATGAACAAATTGCGTTGTACAACTTGAGAAAGTGTAACGTGCATACAAAAAAAAAAAATGCGTCCGTGCTGCTGCTCAGGTGCATTTCACGGTGCAGTGAACGCACACGACACGACGCGCTTCGTCGTACGATCGGAGAGGAAAATAAAATCCAATCGACCTTGGAATGTGTGTGGCTTACTTGCGCCACCGTAACGCGTCGCGTCGACCCCACCACCCGTTCCAATCGGTTAACAACGTGAAAACGATCGAGCAAACGAAGAAGAAACACCCACGCACTGAATTATTTAAGACGCTAGGCCGCAATTTCGGATGTCGTACGGCTGCTTCGTACGATGGGGCGACCAATGACCGTTGGGGGTCTGGTTTAGCGTTTCGTTTTTATTTACAGAAATGCTCTCGAGTGAAATAAATTCCATGGGATGGGTAGAAAAGGTTTAAGTGGTAATTTCATTTCGTGCCGTTGCAGCGCATACCATGTAATGCTTCGTAGATTTTTATGGTGTTGGATTTGCTAGTGGCCAACCATTAGAGACGATCACTTTCGTTTATGTAATAACAATTGGGCCGATTGTGCAATGTTTTTGGAATGATTTTATAATCCAGTGCATAGTCAATTGTATGGTAAGGGACAAGTTTCATTTTCATTACAATTTGCGTATTATACATCCTATCCTCGATTTGTAAAACATTTATGTTCCATTATTACTCCTCTCGAAAGTGGTTTCTGGACTGTCCTAAGCCCACTATGTAGCGTAATGTGAACAGAGCTTGTCAATGTTAAGGTTTGTCATAATTTTCCCCGAAACGCCTGAGGCTTTCTTGTCGAATCCGTAATATTGCCTAACGTTCTGAAGCACATTTTTTTATGTTCTTCCAATTTGAAGCGAAAGCGAAACCACCATCGCCGGTCAAGTGTAAATATGATGCATCAGCTCTCTTCGTTCGTGAAGTGTCTACTGGACATAAACGAATCATTCCGGCATGTTTTCGGGCCCCGCAAATGTTTGCTTGCGGCGTGTGTTTATAAAAGAACACTTTAACTACACGACCTTGCCAAAACTGTGTGGCAAAACTGGAGCAGGGCACACACACACACACATCTTCAGGGTTGTTCTGTTTTATCAACCAATTTTTGTTGTTCCCATCACCATCCACAGGCTCCTGGTGTTATGAAATGTTGTGGCTCGTGCCTTCATCGTCACGCCCGTACGCTACGTTTACGAACCTGCCGCCCGACGTAAGGAAATTGTTTTCGAGGTCAATCATTCAGCCGCAGCCGGCGTAGCGGTTGTTTGCGCTATCACGGCAGGTTAATGGACGGCAGGAGGTTGTTCCCTACCCCGATGACCGTTTTGGTTTCCTTCATTGCGACAGGTGGTGGTTACGGATAGCTAGACAGACGGATCCAATCGCTAGTGACGCCGATAGTTACGGACGTAGGTGGGATGGCCGTGGATGGAGAATCGATTTGCTGACGTTGATCGTCGCGTGACGAAAAGGGCTAGGGTGTGAGAAGTGATATAATTTACGATGTTAACATAGAAAAAATAAGTGCAGTGTTGGGTGGAGAATACCTCGCCAACCTCTTGTCTGGAGTGGAATGTTCAAAGTTGTCACTAGTCATGAAGTATAGGCTAGTTTGTCGCAGTGTTCCTTCTTCTTGGTGCTCGCACGTAGGGATTTACACAGATCACACTCAGTCTGCCAACTTCCCCGACACTATTGCTCAAAACGTCTCCGGCTCCCCAACGTGGCGATACAGGAATATCCCACAATGCCAAAGCCTCGCGTCGTAAGTCCATCTAAGGTACTTCCTCTTGGTGAACCGGTTCAAAGATCGTAACGACGTTGTGGTACGCCACACACAGATGGTGCGGCGGATCTTTTCGGACCACACGTCACTATTTTAGGAGACTGTGGCCTCCCTAGTTGCTGGTGGGTAGTTGCGTCCGTACCCGGGAGTGTAGTTGTGTGCCCACGAGTGAGCTACTAAGGGAGGAGTGAGCAAGGGCTGATAAAAATGTGCAACACCGAGCACGTCGAGAGAGCGAGAGAAAGAAAGAGAGAGAGAGAGAGAGAGAGAGACAGCCATCGTATAGTGATGACGTTTGCTGCCGCAGCGAGTAGCATTCCTCGTGTGCTCCATGTCTCGGCACCCTTGGACCGTGCAGTGCGCGACTCGTCTCGCCCAAGGGGTGGTGACGGGCGTGCGAGAGGGCGCCATCGTCACGATTATCAGCGGTTGCGTGCGGTGGTTTGTTTGCGGTTTGTATGCCGGAGGTTTTCAGTGTCAATTGAGTTGTTCATCCGTTCGTTGGATCG
>JXXA01001252.1:0-12300 GCA_000956255.1 Anopheles punctulatus | reverse complement strand
CAAGCCGTGCGGAATGTCGGTAGGCAACAAAACGTATGTCTTTCCGACCACCGCAACCGTCCACCGGACGCTTCGCTCGGCGCCCTAACGAGGGTTTAATTGATAAACTCTGTTAATTTGTAATGAACGATAAAGACATACATTTATACGCACGGTCTGCGCAAAACCGTGGCCATGGCGGTGAAATGATCGTTCGTATCCCGAAACCGGACCGGCGATCGTGACCGCGTGATCGTGAGGTAGGTGCGACCGGTGGGACGTACCGTCGTGACAGGTTTTCCTGGTGCGATCCGACATGCGAGCACTACATTTATCATCGGTACACCCAATCGTGCACTGCTCCTGGGGATGGAAACCTGGAAACTGTTACTAACATGATGATGAATATTGTCGATGGCAATTAATTTTATAAAAAGCACTTTATGTCCTGGTTGAACTTGTTTAGATGTTTTATTATTATTATTTTTTCATTTCCAACTGTGCTTATCGAAAACTATTTATTCCAATTTATATTTTACTATATTTTCAAATTTAAAACTTTACTTATATATCCAATTTCCAGCCGATTTCTTATGCTTCTTCTTTAGGGACTCGCATTCTGTTTGATCTTCAACTTTTATAAGTAGTATAAGTATATGAAGGATGCAACAATCCTATGATAAAAACTGATATAATTTTAAGTAACCACGAAATGTACGTTTGAAAACACGTAGAAAAAAAACATAAATAGCAATAAAAATATTAAAAAATCGCTTTTATCAGAACAATGATTTGATTACGAGGACAATAGCAGGAGAATTTTGGGACAAATATTCTATCATTGTTCAACTCCGGGATAAAGATTGATGTGATTTTGAGTAGCTTGTTTTACGACCTATTTTATTGGCCATCTCATTAATGTCTCCCTTCGACTCTCCTCTCGCACTACGTAACCGAATCGAATAATTGTATCTAAATCTTATTGAATTTTCCCTTCCGTCACTCGTCGTTCAAGGTGTCTTAAGTTGAGTTGCATTCTTTCCGTCCGCTGCGTGCCGGTGCCACGAAAAAAAGCGTTACAAAAGAGATTTACAGGCACCGCTGGTTGGAGTGGTATTTAGGAGCGTTGTCTTACCACGATTGCGTTTAGCGTCGCCGTTTATGTGGTTCATGCGTTTTGATGCGATGAGAAGCCTGGGACGGGTTATTATTTTTTTTTTTGCATGATTATTGTTGCATTTTCGCACTTTACTTTAGGTTCATCTTTTTTTTTTATCTTCCACCTTGCTCGACTCTCTCGACGGTGCCGTTAGCCGCAAAAGGTGCGTTTTTTTTGTTGTTGTTGCTGCTGTTGTTATCTCGGAAACCTGTGGGGCAGCAATGCAGCAGTTCCATTTCCATTGCCTCCATTTGCGAGGAGGTGTGTAATCGTCGCATTCCATGCCGGCACTTTGCCGGTGACGGGTTCGGGAACGACCGGCACAATCGTACCGGGGTGAACAAACAAAAAAAGAGCCGGGCTGGAAGGATGCAGGAATAGCTTTACCGTCAGGCGGTTGATTAATGCGGAGTTGGCACCCGCAGTGGCCGGCACGCTAGCATAAATCTGGCCGTTGCCGGCGTTAACGCACTTGCAGCGTAGCGAGTGAGCGACACAAAGCGAAAGCAAGTGTTGCAAATCGGACTGCTTTAGATTAGATACGGAGGCGAGCGTAGGTTAAGCGCTTCATCAAAATTGCTGATCGACCGAGCGGGATTCCTTAACGTCTTAATCGACATCGTGCGTCACCATTATGATTGCAGATGAAACGAACAAAACAAAAAAAAACACTCACACACACACACGCGCACAAAATGTACACAACGGTTGTAAAGAATGTTGAACATAGGTTTGGCTGTTTGTCGCAATTAATTATGTTAGTTTTTTTTTATTTTCAACACTACACTTATTTCTTGGCACACGCAACGCGCTCGTTGGCGGAATGCAGCATAGTAGGTGCAAAAATGTCAATTACATTTCGTTTCTAGGGCAACGAAACCGGTATCTCGATTTACGTTTGACTCGTGTAAGCCATCGAACCGGCCAATCAATATGAAGCACCTCGTACAGAAGATAGCTGATGAACGGATTGATTTTCGAAGCTCTTTTCTATATTTATCAAAATCTTTGTTATATAGTATAATGTTTGTCAATGCTCTCATGTTACCGTACATGTAACCCTTCCCCTAACGCTTCAAGTGCTAGTGCACCGGACCTGACGACCTTTCAGATTCCTTCCGTAGCATCCGCGGCCGTAGTGGTTTCGGCAGCTTCTGCCATCGGGGTGGCCATCGTGGAAGATGCCGCACCCGCACTGGACGCCATTGTTGTTGCCGGGCTAGCCGCGGTAGTACTGGCGGCAGAGGCACCAGTCGTTGGTTCTGCTGGCGATGGATTCGGTGGTACCGGCGTCGAAGGGCTCGTCGGACCAGCCATTGTCATGCTGTTGCACGTTGGACAGTTCACAGTCAGCGCGCAGTTGTCACACATTACGTTGATGGTTGCATTTTTCCCTGCCACGCTAACCGTCTCGGACGATTCGCTTTCACTTTCCGAATCGAAGAAAATTGACAAAATGTCATCCTGCGCCCGGTATGGCGAAGCGAAGGGGGGGAATTAGATCGCCTTTGTTGAAACACATTGCATTCGTCTGCGTGCGTACTTACGAGAAAATCCTCAAAAGCTTCCACCGGCGACTGATGGACCGTGGCAAGTGACAAAAACAGCACCAGCAGCCACACTTTCTCTGGG
The DNA here is from genome assembly GCA_000956255.1 of Anopheles punctulatus. NCBI lineage: Eukaryota > Metazoa > Arthropoda > Insecta > Diptera > Culicidae > Anopheles > Anopheles punctulatus. The sequence continues at coordinate 9,530 of JXXA01001252.1, read as the reverse complement.
CGACCCATTCTAAGACGAAAGACTTCAACACAAGCGACGAACCGGCCGGCACGGTTTGAGCCGAACCATCCGCACACGGCGCTTATATTCGGTCGGTTGGCATCGGTGGCACAGTTTGCACAAACGCCAAACGGTTTAGTGTCAACCGGCAGCAGTAGGCTGGGGCCATCAAAATGTCTACAAAAATTTTGCCTTGGCTCGAGACGGATGCACAAAGGCACGATGATGGGCCATTCGGAGGGCGCGTTTACACCGAGACCCAAGGACCCACGGGGCCATTCTCAGTCGAATGTGTCATGTTTATATCCCCGTTTATACCGCGCACACACTGGGAGCAAGCGTGATGGTCGCGGTAACCATGCTTTGCTTGATAAACAGCACCGAAGGAGACCTATAACCTGCACCGAGGCGACACTGATAACAGCGTAGGCACTGGAGCGCACTGTTTGGCGTTGACACTAGCTCATAAAACAGATGATGGTGCACGCGCTGCAACGCCACTTTCAATAGCGTAGCGTCCCGTGGTACGCTGCACGGCCAGCTGCATAAACAGCCCGGAAAATCGGACGCCACAATGAGGCCGTATTATGCAAAGTACGGTTCTTGAAGCCGGACCTGCGCAAAGGTCCCAGAGAGTAAAGCGGGGTTTGGTTGCACGGCGGGAAACGTTGTGCTTCCCTGATGTAACCGGATCGACAAGCATCCGCACTGTGCCTATCAAAGTAAACACTGGAGTGTTGTGCTTATAGTAGTTAGCTACGCTGAGCAATGTAGATAAAGGTGCGCACATGCATACAGTGTGTAGCAAAAAATAAGCTGCAGTATATAGAAGTGCTACCGGTGTTTTTATATGCGAACAGTATGGTATTGTATTGTATCACTATTGTATCAAAACGAATTTTATTTAATACCGATTAGTGTATTACTATAGATGTAAATAATAGAAAAATTCAATAATAATTGCAATTAACATTCAAATTATTCAAAATATTGAATATTAAAAAAAACGCATCCCATGAATCTTTTTAATGCTTTAAAATTTGTATGCTTAACAAATGCAGCAAATCACAACTCATATTTCTGGCACAAACTTATAAAACAAAAAAATTACCCTCCTTGCTTCCTCATGAAAAATTGATTTTACCAACGTCAACACAAAGTTGTCCGCCACTGTTCACTCTTCTAACATGTCTTACGACACGGATCGGAACACCGATATTATCAGCGATCGCATCGAGCCCGCACCAGCCGGGTGGGAGTGGTTGACCCGTGTTGAGCAGCTTGTTTTAATTTAATTACCGGACAAATTATGATACTTACGATGTGCACTCGATTTATCAAATCATGCAAACCATTATCATTTGGCACCGCGTGCTAATGGCCCTGTTAGATAATGGTGCAAGCATCGCAAAACAAAACACACGCACACACATGTGGAAGGAACATTATCTACATGGGTGTACTAGCATAAGGGCAGTGGAACGTTTCGCAAAGAGATGGAGTGGGACGCTCGATAGCAGCACGATTTGAACTCTTCGCTTGGTGTTCGGACGGACACTAATCGTTTGATTGAAGCTCAAACCGTAGTGCTTGCGTTTAGCTCTGCAACCCGTGCCAGAAGGTAACTGTTTCCCTTCCGGCGATAAAATTACTTAAATTAGCTTTAGTTATTGCAAACCTGTTACGATCACGATGCGACCGTGAGCCGCACAATGTGACAAACATTAAGGTGGTGATGAAAGTGACAAAGCATCACCTCCAGGCACTACCATTATTGAGATGGGCAGCAAAGTAACGCGTGAAAATATTAAAATATCTGCGTGAATACCTGTGATGGGTGAGGGTGATAGGCATCTTGAAAGGCCTTAACGTAACAGGCAATAAAATTGGCTTGCTTCGATTAAATGCACTGTACACTGCTGGAGCAGAATTTGCGACTATTCGCATGTTTTAGCAACTCATTTGAATCGTGAATTGAAATTTTTACAACATTTTAAAGCTGCCATGGTTTATTAGTTAATTTAAAATTATTACACTCAATATTTTATCAGGTTTAAATATTATATGGAGGTTGTAGAAATGTTGCTTAAAGCTTAATTAAGTGGTAAGCATGGCCTTAACTTACGTTTCATCTAATCTCGATAGCGTCACATTTTCAATTTCGCTTTCAAACACTCTGCAATACCGGCAACGAACATGGTGGGTTGAAAAAAAGCACATGCGAATCCACAGTGCGGATTTATTGAACGCCGAAGAATGTGAAGAATTTCCTGAAAACAAAACATGGCATAGGAAGGCACTTGCCTTTCGTCGCAAAATGCGGTCCAGCCGCCCGCTCGTATCAAATAAGACAATCGATAGGGAGTCGGCCAGCGTTTCTCAACTCCTGGTTGTGTGATATTTCATTTTTTTATTATCTGCACTACTGCCAGCCCGGGAATTTCTATGTAAGCGTGCATGTTAAGGAAGCACTGCTTTCATAAATTAATTCAACCCCATTCCCCACAATGTAGTCATGTTTTGGATTTTTTAAGTTGTTTCGTTTCGTTCCGTTTCCATGCGTTTTCGTTACACGTCTCGCTCATCTTTTTCCTTGCCGCACTAATTTATTTTAACACTCTCGGCTCCCGGTGTACCAGTGCAAACGAAATACGTCGCAATACGAACACGCGAAGCAGGAGGCAAAGTGCATCCAGCATTCGTTGCAGCGATTCCAGTTCCATATTTGTGCCCTCGGATGTATCGACCAAAGGAGCGAAATTGGGCGGACGAGATTCTACGTCTACGGTCAGGCGCGAGCGTCAGGTGATTTCGCGAATGGTGGGAAAGTTTTCCGGTTCATCGAACTGACCGATGCGTTGTTGCTGCTACCGCCGTGGCACACAGGGCATTCCTTGGCGGCTATTAAAAATTCCACCACCGAAGGATGCGTCCGACATCTTTTGTCTTTGCCTTCCCTTTGCAGCAGTGGGATGAGATGAGCAGTGCGGCAAGTATTTGTTTACAATTTTGTCGCTGGAATGTGGTTCCTCCAGCAGAGTTTTGTTTGTTTGAATTTCTTGTCGAAATAGTGGTGGTTGCAAAGGATTTTAAGATAAGTTTAAGTTTAAGGCTTCTAGCATATTTCTATCGCTTCCTCGACTTTAAAGATCAATAAGGAAACAATTACATCATTGTATGAAATCACGTAGAAAACTGTGGCCTACTAAGCTGCACAGTAGATTCACTCTCCTCACTACAATCCCCTAGATTCACTCCACAGTCTGACAGCACAGTCAGGGTTGTCAAACTCGTCTGAAACGAAATGACTTATAATAAAAATTTGAAGTATTAACTAGATGCTCCACTGGTCTAAAACTTACCATACCAATCGCAAATACGAAAGAAAATGAAAAGGCTCATTTCAGTTAATTCGTTTCTTTTATTATCATCACGTTACCATTGCGCGGCACAGTCCCTTCTTCAAGCCAGTTTCCCAGTTCAACTGCTCCAGAGAATCTTGTGGTCGTGTACGTGTGTAATATGTGCCAACAACGAACTCATTTTTGCGTTTTCTGCTTCCATACGCTAACAACGATGTTCCAACGTGTTCGAGAATTCAAATTACAATCCAGTCTCAAGTAAGACGCTTCCTGACGCGTGCATGCACCACCTGAATGCCATGAACATACGCCCGAGAGGTGTTGTTTTGTTTGTTGCATGTAGATGTGTGGTTTTCTTATCGTAATATACATATTTATAGTTTTTTTTCTTTTGTTTTCATAGCAATTTTCAACATTTCTTCATAATTTCTTCCCTGCCTGCAAAACATGCTCGGTGTTGCAATTGCAAGCGCGCTCCCTATTCGGTTTCACTTTGGCGTAAGAAAATATATCTATATATAATCATGTTAGCCGAACTGGTATCGTAAATAGGCTCCCGAACGATAACGCACTGCAGTACTGGCTGTAGCATTTCAATGCACTTTCGTGAACGTGAGAAGTTGTTTCGAATTTCGTGTTCAAGATCGCTTTCTTTACAATCAACTCTTGTCGAATCTCGTTTCGACGGGTCTTTCAAGAACGAAACCAAACGTAAATAATAACGCACAATGCAAAACCAAAATTGGCGTTTTCGTGACAACGAAACAAGCGGGAAAAAAACGAGACAGAGAGAACGTATGGCCAACGACAACGACGGATCACAGACTGTCGCCATCCAGTCGCATTTCAATCAAGAACAACAGCGAGCGCGTAGCACAAAAACAAAAGCCTTTGAATTCTTCTTACAAGATAGTAACAAAACAAAACGTGAGGCAGTAACAAGCGACCAACTTTGCGGCGGCAGTAGCAGGCCAGTAGCAAATTCGTTTCTTCCTTTCTACCGTGCGTGCGGTGCGTTAAAGCAATGCCGTTATAGATCGGACAGCGGACCACCACCTGCCGGGCCCTGCGGATACTGGCTGCTACCGGCAGCCACGGTGGGCGTTGGTAGATTCGAGTCGAGCTCAGCAACCCCACCTGCGAGCATGCTGCTGCTGCTGCTGTTATTGTTGGTACCCATCCCAGCCAGCACGACGCTGCTACCCCCGGCCAGCTGCGCACCGAGCCCGCCGGAATTTTGCGCGACAAGTGCCGAGAGGTTACGAATTTCCGAGAGTCCCTCGCTGGACGCTAGCGAAATCGAGAGCGGTGACGTGTGGTCGAGCGATCCGACGGCATCTGGGGGAAAAATGTGGAAAAGAAAAATGATATAGGGGAGGCTTGCGTACAGTCACAGCAGCGTATATACGAACCAGTACGATCGGAATCGGGAGACTTTGCCACGCAACTATTAACGCGCAGCTCTTCGATCGTGTCCTCCATCCGGATTATGATTGCCTTTTGTGCTTCGTATTTGTTTTCCAGTGCCTGCAATCGAGAATAAGGTAAGACTTTAAGAGCATGGCATCTTAACCAGAAATGCTACTGAATCCCATTGGTTAGGGTTACATTTGCTAATTTATATTATTTTTTGTTTTTAGTAACGCTACCTCTTAGCTATGCTCCATCGAATGAAGTTAGAGAAAAAAGCGATGAAAGCAAAAAAAAGGTAAAACACATTTTCATTTGCTTTTGCTACGTTTGGCATCTCCTATGTAACGTTTGGCTTAGAGTTTGACATCTCTGATCGGGGCTTGTAATTTCTCTCCTATCAACAAAACTTCCGTTATTGTGTGAGCCTACCTTAAATTTTTCCTGGTACTCTTCCTTCACCGTCTTCAGCGTGCGCTTCTGCAGCGTGATCGTTTCCTCGCGCTTGATTAGCTGCTGCTCTAGTTCCGCCTGCCGCTCCTTGGCCGTATCGAGCTGGGCTGACTTTTGCTGCAGCGAAAATTTAAGCTCTGAAAAACCGAAAGCAAACAAAAAGTTGAACAAACACCAAGAGACAAAAATCACCCACGGGTACGCCCCTACCCTACCTTTCCACTCCTCGTGATAGTTTGCCTTCATGAGCGCGATTTCCACTTCCCGCGCCCGCAATCGGTCGAGCTCGGCCAGCTTCTCCTTGAAGCGAAGCTGCACCTCCCCCATCATGAGCAGCTCGGACTGGAGGCGCGTCAGTTCCTCGCGGTACTGCTGCCCGAGGTCCGCCTTGCCGAGCGCTTGCTTCAGCTCGTTGCGCAAATCGAACAGATCGCCCTGAGCCTGCTCGAGCTGTTGGTGCACCTCGCGCCGCTGCGCCGCCTCGTCCTTGATCGCAACCTGCAGGGCCTCGATCTTTAGCTGCAGCTCTTTGCCCCGTTCCTGCTCCTGGTAGAGCGATTCCTTCCAGCGGACACACTCACGCGACGCCTCCAGCAGCTCCGCGTTCGTCTTGCGCCGCACCGTGCTCAGTTCCGCGTTGAGGGAGGCGATTTCGCGCGTCAAGCGTGCCACCTGATCCTTGAGCGCTTCGTTGTTCTGCTCGAGCGCACGAATTTTACGACTTTTGCCCAACAGACGGCGGTTGCGCTCGGCGTGAATTTCCCGCCGATGTCGCTCGTACTGCAACTGCAGATGCAGCAGCCGGATGTGGTCCTGGTAGTACGATTCGGGCAGTCCGGCGCCACGGTTCCCGCTGCCACCGTCGGCCACCAGCGTGGCACGCGTTTTGGCGCACGTTTCTATGTACTGATCGAGCAGCGTGTACGGATCGAGCCGCGTGCTGGCCGCCTTCTGCGTTTGGTCATGCTGTTGCAGCTGGGAGAGGCTGTTCTTGAAGCGTAGCTCCTCCTGCAGGATGCCGTAGAAGATTTGCTCGTACGGCTGCGGCCAGCTAATGATCGTCTGCGTCGCCGTTGAGATGGTGCTTTGCGACGGAACGGACGAGGAGGACGCAATCAGGGCCGTACCGCGTTGGGAGCGCTGCAAAAGGTGATGGTGTTGCTGCTGATGCTGGTGGTGATGGTTGTGATGGGCGCGATGCTGCAGATGACCGATCGGTGTCACGACGGTGGTCAGATTGTTGCGCAGCTGCCGGAACAGCTCCTGGTTGCGTGCGAGCTGCTCGCTCGACCGTTGCTCCTGCTTGCTGTGAAAGTGTGTCGACGCAGAGATGGCTTCCTCCTCCGACGGAGAGCTGTCCGCGTTACTTCCCACACCCTCGGACGATGACGCACTGTTTCCGCCCGCACCACCGACCCCATTCGTCGTTTCGGCCGGCCGACGTGGCTTTACGATCGATACCGAATCGAGCAGCAGCTTCGGGTTCACCTTCAGTGCGAACTGCTTCAGATCTGGGAGGGAACTCCGACGGTGGTGTCCTCCGGGGAAGAGCGGTCCAACGTGCTGTTGGTTGTGGTGGTGCTGATGGTGGTGGTGCTGGAGGTGCTGCTGCTGTTGCTGCTGCTGGTACTGCTGGTGGTGGTTTTGGTACTGCAGCTGCTGTTGTGACTGTTGTGGGTGATGCAGATGGATGTGATGGTGACACTGATGGTGCTGATGATAGTGATGGTGGTGTTGCTCCGAAGACGACGACGACGACTGCTGCTGCTGCTGCTGCTGAAGGTTGTAGATCTGAAATGGTTCGGGGATTTGCAGCTGCCGGCCAGCCGCTGTGACGAGCTGCGTTGCCATCGTCGACCCGTTGCGAAGGTAGTTCCCACTCGTGTCCGCCGGTGACGTGCCGGAACTGTAGAATGGATCGCTCGAGTCCACCAGGCAGTGACTGTGCAGCCGGCGCCTGGTGTAGTTGATGACGGATTGTGAGTTTTTGAAGTGCAGCCCACCGGCCGAACACGGCGACCCTTCGCCCTGGTCTTGATCGTCATCCGCACACAGATCGCGTATCGGGACGGCCGTCCCGACGGGCAGCGATTGCGAGTGGTGCATGTGCGGACTGTTGATATCGTTCACCTCCTGGTCCTCCTGGCTGAGGTCGCCTGCCGGTCGCGCTTGGCCTTGGGACTGTATCTGTACCATCGGCGATTCGTTTCGACTGATCGGCGCGACTGGAAGCGACTGCTGATCGATCGGCAGTGGACTGGACGGTACGCTGTTGCTCGTGGTCGACGTCGCGGATGCCACGGTTGTCATCGTGGTGGTGGTGGTGGCCGTCGCCCCCGTATCGGACAGCTGCAACAGCGACTGGTTCCGATCGCTGACGACCTGCAGCAGCTTCTTGGAGGTGACGACCGTCAACGGATACTCGTAGTTGAAGTGTGACTGACCCGGATCCTTCTTGATCGGCGACGCCGGCTGCGACGGTGTCCAGATGGCGCGTGCCGTCTGTGGCTTTACCGATGGTGGGTACGGGCGCGCTGGGGCGGCCCCTCCGGTCGACGTACCGCCCGATTTCGTAGTATCCTTCATGGGCGTTGTCTCCGGTGTTGCTTCCACGGCCGCTTCCGGCGGCGAGGCACCGTCGGCGGCCGGTGGTTGCGGTGCCGGTACGGTCGGGATCGTATAGCTCGGTGTCGGCGGTATCGGCGTGTGCGGAACCGTGCCCGTCGTCGTTGGCGGTGGCGTCGGTTGCATGAGCGCACTGTTCGGCGACCAGAACGAATTCTGCGCCGTTATCGTGCACAGCTGTTGGTCGAGCGAGAGTGTGTTGAAAAAGTTTACATTCGCTTTCCACGGGAACTCGAACGCATCGGTGCCACCGACCCCAGCCGCCGTGTACTCGTACGGTTTGATCGGCGTAAGGTAGCACGGACATTCGCTAGCACCACCAACACCACCACCGGGTCCATTCATGGCCAGTGCTAGGGTGTGCGCCTGCGAGCTTTCCAGCGGTTGCGGCTCCGAGCACTCGAGCGACATGCGGGCACACTCGTTCACCACGTCGTGTGGTTCCATGTTTTTCCAGCGCTGCTGGCTCGTCTCGCTATCCCGGTCGGACAGGACGAGCCGCGGGTGTATCTTGACCGTATCGAGCAGCGGCTTGATCGTGTGCTGAAACACCGCCTGCCGGCCACCGGACGCGTACTCCTGCTTCAGGAAGGCCACAAAATTGCACGGATACATCCCGTACAGCCGGGTGAACAGCTCGTACAGCCCGAACTGCAGATGGATCAGTTGGTACTCGGGCAGGTGTGCCTCGTTTTGGTTCCACGTGGCGAGATAGTTGAACACATCGAACAGATCCTGCACGAAGCTTCCCATCGCCAGCGGAATCACCGGCAGCAGGTCGATGATGCACAGCACCGCATTGATCAGTGACGTGATGTCCTTCTCCACCTTCGACAGCTTCAGCACATCCTTCACCAGCTGGTGCGTGCCGACCTTGTACAGCCAGAGCGGCCGCTTCTGGATGATGTGCCCGAACAGCGTGAGGGCCAGTGTTTTCGCTGTCCCACCGCGTATCCATTCGGAGAGCCGGTCGAAGATGTGTTTATCGTGCGGTTGCTGCACCTTCACCAGTATCTCCACGATCCGTATCGAGGACGTGTGTCCGAAGTACTCCATCATGTTGTACGCCAGCCAGGATTCTTTCGCTGTAAGATACAAGAATGTTACACCACATCCACGACACGAACACATTGTGCCATTATGTTTTGTTCCGCATGCTAGGAGCTTCGGTATCGGTTGCGGAATTGAAATGGGTACATTTTCTACATCCAATTTGCTTCGCCAGCTGCTGCTTATCGAGATTAAATGCAAAGTTTCTAAGCAGTGGCGATAAAGACCTTTACACCTTCCAGCACGATGGTTTTGTTGTTATACTTGCAAATGCATTTTTTTTCCTTTTGAGAACAAAACAATCGCCAAGAAGTGCATTAAACAACGTACATTGAAACGGGGTATACTTACTGGATGAAAACATCTCCTGAAACTTGCGCTTAACTTCATCGACCCGGTCCATGTTGTTGGACTCGAGGTCATCGAACAGCTTGGCCACATCCATTGTTGCAGCAAACACGGAAAAAATGACTCCCTGTGGACTACGTTCTATTCACAACCCCCCCACCCCTTGTTCCCGGAAATCTGGCAGCCCCAGGGCGAAGGACTGTGTGCCAGGCAACGATGGAACTACAGAGAGGCACCGAAAAAGAATACCCCGGTCTCGCAGAGGATGTTTACTCGCAGGGG
>JXXA01001245.1:0-10991 GCA_000956255.1 Anopheles punctulatus | reverse complement strand
TCGGTCAAACTTTGCTAGAAATTCCACCGAAAACGAAAGCCGATTCAGAAGCTCCTCCTTCTTTCTCGTTACGGCTAGAAACGGCAATGGCTACAACGTTGCCAAAGACAAACATTGGGCAGACGAAACGAAACCGAATGGAAGGCAAAAAAAAATCAAACACACTCACACACACACAAATGTAAAACAAAAACTGCATCGATAAACTGGTGCAACTGCAACCCGTCCCCAGGCAGGTGACGAAACGCGCAATTTCGCGACGCGCGTTAGCAAAAATAATAATAAAAAAATAGTACGAATAGTTGCGTTCTTGGGTGGTGCAAGACCACCGAAGTCGGCCAAAACCCGAACCACCAACCGGTGGAGCAGTTGGACGGTGAAAAATAAGCAATGGAAAACAATGAAGCAACATAAAAACGCGCGTCCCTTCGCGCGGTCATCAAAATGGATGGGGCAGCCCGATGAATGAATCGAATCGTGCGGGATGTTTCCAAAGGGGTTGCGAGCGTTGCATCATTCCCGGAGGAGGGTTTGCCTGCCTGCTTGCTTAAAAATGGGCGTTCTCATCCGGTGTTGTAATGTCTCGTGTGTCTGTGTGTGTGTGTGCCCGCAACTATTTCTTAAGACACTTTTCCCGCGGTCGGGTTAGTGACATTTGTGCTCGAAAAATGAATTTGTGGCATGTTCGATCGGTGCCACAAAAAAAAAATAATAAAGGATAAAAAAACGCTTCTCATTTTGCTTAACCACCGGTTGATGCTTTTCAACCCTCGAAGCTAATCGAAGCGCCCGTGCAAATGCTCGCCGCGTGGCGTGTAGAACAAATCCATTGAAGAGTCCAATTCTGATCGCTGTGTGCGGTACGATTAAAGCACTAGCACGCTTCCCAGCTTGGCAACCGATTTGTGAATGAAACGACGTGAGGACGGACCACCCCACGCGACTCTCTCGTCCAGCGCGAACGCTGTTAAGATGCAGCGTAAGATATGCTGCCCGAGCGGCGGAGGGCAAAATGGAACCCCGTGGGGGAGGAATCGAAGAACCACGCGACCGCGCCGTACCTGCCCACGGACACGGCACGATCCTTTTGGTGGGTGGGCGTAGGGTGGAAATGGAAAATCTGCTGTCTCTGATGCTGCTGCTGCTGCTGCTGGTCGACTTCGTCGTCGTCGTCGTCGTCGTCGTCTGTTAACTGGCGATTGCAGTTGCAGTTGCATAATCACAGAGCAACAACAGCACACTTACACACACACACACACACACACATAGACAGACAGACACAGAAACCGGCTTTCACGCGACGAATGGTAATGGTTTTCCGTGAAGGTCGGCACCATCCCACACGCGCGTCACAAGAGGGAAGCCAGCGTGGAGGAGGAAGTTCGCGTGGCGTGGCGTCGAGGACACGATGCTCCGATGCACCTTTATAAATACGTCACGGTCTCGGCGGTGGCTACGTGTGCGTGTATGTGTGTGTGCATGTCTGTGTTCGCGGCACCGGAGGGAATTGGAGCAACAATCTCACGACGAGTTTTCCAGACGCCGTGACCGTGGCAGACCGGCCGTAAAGTGGTGGCGGTGGCTTTTCTTCACCTCACTCCAAACGGCCGGCCGGTCTTGCGGCCGGTGTTTGTATCGATTGGTCGGCGGGTGAGCAGGTCGGGGTAATTTGCTCCGAACATCTTTAACGTCGGTCATCGGTCATCTTTACCTTCGGCGCTGTCGCTGACGCTTGCTGTTTCCGGTGAAAACTCCACCTGTTCGCAGCACGAGCAGCACCACGAGATGACGATCAGCACGAGCTGTGCGGCACGTGCTTGGTCGCCACGAGCATGGGATGAGTTTGTTTAGACACAACACACACACACGCGCACACGCACGCTAAACGAGCAGGAGGGTGGTGCTTCAAAAATTGGAAATTTCGAAAATGGGTTCCCCTCGTGTGAGTGTTTTCGGATTCGGCGAGGGTCCCTTTTTCTAATCCTCTGATGCACCACCATCAGTCGCACAGTGAGTGTGCCTCGGTTCGCTACGATGGGGGATGTGGAAATAAAACAACAACAACATTATTAAAAAAAAACCTTCGCTCCCTTTGTGTGGCTTTGTGTGCGTGCTGCTCGAGATTGATGCAACAGATAGAGAGTGCTTAGAATATTTAGTTTCACCACACACACGCATCTAATCACACGTGCCGAACTGGGATGGAAACAACCGATCGCCCTCCCCCCCCATGGTGGGGATGAAAATAGAATTCGAAAAACCCAACCAACGGTACCGCACCGGAACGGATGCCTCCTCTGTTACGCTGCGCCAGACCGGGACAAAGCGATGATGCATTTTCTAAGCTGCAGTTTTTCGCTTCTCTAAACTGCATCAACCAGCGAGCGAGCGAGGGATGGGTACGTCGGTGTGCGAACCAGAAAAACCGGATTTTGGGCCGGCCGTTATTGGCTCGGGTGCCAGGTTTGGGAGATTGAATGACGGACTTGCACGAACAGGCAACGAACGTGCAATATTCGATGATTATTTGAGCTGCTCGGGTGCATTCGAGGGTCTAGCCACATCATTTAGTTTCAGTTTGTATAGTTAAGTAAATAGATTTTGTTTTCCTTTTATTTAAATCACCGGATGGGCTGAAATTTCAACACATTATCACCATTTACTTTTAGACATTTGCCATATCTTAACGACAAAAGTAATGATGGACAACGGAACAAATCGAAAAAATCTGGTGATTTTTACGATTTTCCAGAAGATAAAGGATTAGCGAACTTCACAACAATGTTTCTCGTGTGCAATAGATTTCGATAAAAAGATGGAATTGCTACAAAAACAAACAAAAATCATTGGCAAAACTGGTCCGTGAAAAACATAGTACCAATAGAAAAATTACATTTATTTATTTTGCACCACTAGCGCCACCTATTGGCGGATAATGTGACTGCATCTTATTAAATATTCTTTTGACTAGATTTTAATCTCAGATTTAGTAGAAATGAGCTATAACTCTTTGATTAGTCAAAATTGCCATAAAAATCGTTAGTAGATCACGATATTTACTTTTGCTCAGCAGATATTTAAAGATCCACTGATCCAATGAAGGGCCAACCTTAACATTCAACTGCGTATTTGTCGTGGGTCTAACTACCGAACCGATCGGTACGGCCCGATAGCGAACGAATACGGATACGGCAAACTTGACCGAAATGACTCAACCGGACTCCAGTTGCAGTTCGCAATCTTGACCTTAATGAGCCACGAAGCGAACGATTTTAATGAGATTTTGATTGAACGAAACATCTAACGAAGCTGGCTCTAAGCACCGGTCCAAGGGATGCAAACTCGGCGCTTGTCGCGATACATTTAAAATCATTAAATCATCTCCCGCCCGAGAAGTCCGAGCGGGGCACGATTTTTGTCAAACCGAGCTCGTGTTCTTTGTGCACTGCTCAGCACGGCCTGAGTGTGTGTGTGTGTGTGTGTGTGTGTGTGTGTGTGTGTTGCACCGCGGTGCAATGGAAGCCCCAAGTGTGGCACACGAAATCGCTAAATAGGTTATGACATGTGAGCGCTCAATGCCACCGAAACTAGCAGCTTATGTCCTCCGCGAGTGAGCGTGCCGAATGCGCCGAACTACGCGCTCGAATGGTGAATAGTTCTAAAAGCGGTTGTTCTTACCGCCGGCTTGTGTCTTCCCCCATCCCACCATTGCCTTCGCTCGCCAATTCAAGATTCAAATCGTGCGCCCCCAAAGGCCAAACCCTCGAAACAGCTACTAGCGGCGGCCATTTGTTAAACCATGCCAGCAGTGCCGTGCTCGATCGTAGCGCTGCTGCTGCTGCTGCTGCCCTTCATCCCTACCATGCGGTCCTAAAGAACGAAACTCTACGCCACGAAAAGCCCCCTCTCGCTTCCCGTCCAAACCACCACCATCACCACCGCTCGATATGGCGCGAGCTTAATTCGATAAATTTAAATAAATCTAAACTTGAAATTCCACCATCGCGCTCGGTGGAGAGACCTCGAAGTGGTTTTTACCTGCCACCGCCGTACGATTCCCCTACTTCCCCCTCCGGCGGTTCAACTACATTAAGTTCAAGTTGTATTTTTTATACCACCCTCCCCGCTGCTCCCGCTGCTCACGGCCTGTTGCGAGCCGTGCGAACACTTGTCCTTCATCGTTTCAGTTCCTCGATCATCGATCGCTGCGGAGCGCAATATGGCGACCCCGTGGCACCAGCAAAACGAACCGAAACCGCTCATACCAGCGGGCAGTCGAACGTGCGTAATTAGCGCCTAACGAGCGGCCACTAGATACTCTCCAGCAGCCATTATGCCTCACTCGAACGAGTGCGAAAGAGAGAGAGAGAGAGAGAGAGAGAGAGAGAGAGAGGAGATCGAGGCATGGAACTGGAAGCATATACTACGCAAGAATTCGAGATCATTAACGATCGATCGTCGTGCTGCCGTGCTCAGGTCCACCCGAGCAGCTCCTCGGACCGGTTGCACTTCCTTGAACGAACCAGTGGGGAGGAGACTAAATACCACCGTAGAATGAAGAAGAAGAAAAAAACGACCACACGACCCGATCAGCACGGGGAAGCAATTTGGAAGAATTTTTACGTGCGGACTTATCATTTCTCAGCCTCGGCCGCCTCGGAAAAACCACCCACGGGGCACGAGCCAGCCTAGACGTGAGTTAAGCAGCGTCCGGAACTGCTAACCCAACTTGGTCGCTTATCTGTCACACGGATTGCCAAACAGTGGTCACCCGCACAGAGCCCTAGTGCTCGATACACAACCGCACACAGCGCTCTTGGAAGTACATCGGTAGGTGCAGCAGCCATTGGTCACGTCCTCCGCACGTGCAGCCACACCGATTCCTTGCCACCAGGCCATATGTTTGAACGCCGATGTAGGGACGGTTTTCTGATTGTGCTGGGGCTGGTGTTTTTGTCACTTTTGGACGCAAATCGACAGCGACCGCAAATGTGTAGCGATCGCTGTTCACGGCAGACCTACAACGTTTCAGAATCAACGTTCTTTGTTCTTGGGTGAGTGCATGTGCGGTATCGCGACGTTTGTTTTGCTGCTTAAGCGATTAGTTCTTTTTTTCCCCTATGCATTCTGTAGTCACAATGTCACAATGGATAGTAAACGCTGTGGCTCTTGATTGGGTGGTGCGGGGATTGGGATTTACGGGGACTTTGTTTGGACACAGCAACATTCAAACTGGCACAGCTCCTACCTTGACCTACATGCTTAAGAAAGGTTTCGGATGTAAATCTTGTGCTAGATACTAGACGATCGTTGCCAGAAGTAGCTTTCTGAGTGTTGAATTTATTAGAAAGAAGTTAAAAATGCCGTCATTTGGTGTTTACTAGTTTCTCGTGAAGTTAAACTCACTAGTCGACTTGATACAATTACGTTTAGTCGTTGTTTACTGTTCCTCCTACAAACTTATCGTTTATCTGTCAACCTTGTCGTTAGGAGGCGTTCGTGTTCGCGCCCTTCTCCCTGTTATGTGTTCCGTGTGGCCGCGTGTGGACGGGAAAAATAGAGAACGGGAGCGGAAGGGAGAGGAAGCCACACGAGCCGGCTCGAACGTGAGTTTGGACGCATTTTTCTTAGTGCGACTCATCAACAATGCCGTTGTCGCGTGAATCTGTCACACGCGCTCTAGTTGGGCTCTCGTCGCTTGCTTTGCTTCCATTTGCAAGTGTGAAACAAACGATGCATTTTTGGCGCCATTCTGGGGTGTTTCTTCCGTTTCGTGCCGCATGTGTTTGTTATGCTTTGAAGTGGATGTCGTAAGGATGCTCCTCGTCCTCGTCACTGTGCAGTCTTTATTCACACGTCCAATAGGTGACGGGTGCAGTAATGCAGTAAAGCTGGAGTGTGAAGGTGGGACGGTGGTGTTTGGTGATTAATTTTATCACAATGCAATCGGTTACAAAATATGCAGAGTGTACTGTTTAGTTGAAAACTTCTGTATACTGTTTTAAGGTAACGTATACAGCATCCCCTCCAACTGTTTTGCCTTGCAGTTCCCAATACTAAAAGAAAATATGTCATAAAATTTAGTCTAGCAGCTTTGGTTTACTAACGCCATCTATGGGTGGATACTAGAAAAAATTTGATAAAAAAGATGAACTATTTTCACACAATCTAAAGCAGTTGATGCATTGTCTCATTCGTTGAAAAAGGAAAATTGGACAGTTTGGTTCTACAAATTTATTGTACAATCATCGAAACAAGCGTTAATATTGCTATTTACCTCCAGTTTTTTGTTTTCAAACTTCATGGTAGAAAATTTGAAGCATCTTAATAAAATAAGCTTAATGTTATTTTATTTAATCATTTTAGTCCTCAATCTAATACTATATGCGTTAAAGACAGAACAATTTCATTAGTCACTTCGCACTCACAATTTTATGATGCAGAATATTGGTGACATCTTGTAGGTGGTAAAGCAATTAAAATTATATAAAAATATTCCATTTTCCTCATTGACAGGCGTTATAACGCAAATCGTTTCAAACAAGATCATGGAAGATTTTATTTAAGCTCATAATTTTTATCCTTCGTGAACGGTTTTTTGTTGAAAATTTTAAATTGAAAATAGTAAAAATAATGTCCATAGCTTATGCCTTCAATGAATAATATTGTTTAGAAAGCTCGAATTGGTTAGCTTTGTCATGACGCCGTTTTCAAAATAAAATAAACAAAACAAAGAAACACCACCACACAACACACTCGACGCGCCAAATAATATTCGCGAAAAGGCAGGTTAAGATCATCACTTTCGCTTTCGCGTGAATCACTTGGGGCGCATCGCGCAAAAGAAACAAAACGCATGGCTTGGAACGCACGGATGACGTGAACGGACGCCCTGCCCTCCCTGCCCGCCTGCCGGCCCGTCGATTGGCCTCATTTCGGCGTTGCATCTTACCCGAAAATGCATGTCAGCGAAATGAGAACGCAAGCGTCGGAGCGGGGGGAGGGGACGGTGTGTAGCGTGTCATGCTCACATTCGCGAGATAAACAAAGCGGCACTCAGCAGCGGCTCCCCATGAGCGTCGGGTAGCACACCAACACATCCCTGCGCTGGCGAAATTCGATGCAATTTCGGCACATTTTGGACATACACACGCATGCGGCTGACGCGAAAATCGGCACGCCGGCCGAAGTCTTTCCGAAGCCGTCCGCACCGTGTGCGTACGGTGGTCTTTGCATGCTGAGCACCGCATGATTCGTGGGGGTGTTTGGGTGTGTGTGCGTGTGTGTGTGTGTGTGCGTGGTCAACGGCAAAGGACGCAGAGAACCGCGTGGTTTCTACCCCCAAACTCGGACCCGATTTCGGCGGGCAGCAGATGCCGGTGCGTAAACCGGTGTGCGAGATACACCACCACCCACCGTCCACCCACCCTTCGGCGACACACCAACATTCCCTTTCATCGTGAGCGACCGCGACCGTGAAAGAGGGTGGCTTTGTTTTGCGGATGCATGGTGATGGTGGATTTTTTTTTCTACTTATTTCCTCGACTCCCCTTGTCCTACTTTTGTCCAAACCAGACGAGACGGTCTGCTCACGTATCACGATGCATCATGCGCCGCAACAACGATAACGTGTGACTGTGTGTGGGGTTTTTTTTCGGGTGTTTTATTTTCTTGTTGCTCCGCTTATTTTGCGATTTTCTTCTTATTGCTGCATGAGGCACTGTGTCTAGTTACGTCGTGGTTTTTTTTTGTTTTTTTTTTTGGGCAGTGCTCACACACGGAGCGTTGTATTTATTTCTTTTTACGTCCCGTCTGGTTTCGCCAGGGTGTTTGGGGTTATTTTGGACAAATATTGACTCGACTGGATTCGGCTGTAATTGAGCTATGAATGCAAAAAGAGGAGACTGTGAGAGAGAGAGAGCGAGCGAGAGCGCGAGAGAGGCTGAAAGTGATAGAATGAGAGTGCGCGCTGTATCAGACGCTGTTTACGCTGCTTACATCTACATTCGGGTAGGTCATGGTCGCCGTCAGCGACGCTATAGTGACACATCCATGCCAACCGTTCCGTTTCCTTCTTTGTCTCTACGGCGAGAAAGACACATTTCTGCGGTCGTAGTTAGCCATGGTTTATTTTCACTTACGAGATTGGTTTCGTTATCGACTATTTTCATTCGACTGGATCTGCTTACAGACAATGGTTTCGATGAAACAGAGGAAGCATCTTATCTTCGCGTCGACTCGAGCTGCGTATTTGGCATCATTGGCATTTCCAGAACATAGTTTGCTGCGACATTCTGCGTACTCAGCATTTCTTTTGCAAGGAACGAGTATGGTGACAGTTTATTTCTCACTCAACATTTGCGACTCATCTGTTTGTAACAGGTATCAATTATTTCAACGCATTTTTTTGCGCTTACATCAACATTTGAATTACATTCCTATGACACATCAATGTTCCACAATTGTTTAGTTACTTGAAAGTCAGCATTTATATTTGACTGACTTACGCGCGCATTTACGCGCAGTTTGTAACCTTTTAGGATCATGTTTTTATTTTTATAATTTTAGAAACCATCTGTTACTTCAAGTAACTTTTAGCAATTTTTATTTTCCGTGTATAAAATAAAAAAGACATACAAAAGTGAGCGAGCGTCAGAATGAAACACAAAAGCTATGAGTTCATTCTAGTGCGACACTAATAATCCACACGTAGATATGTTTCCCCTGAATACGTAAAATCACGAACCAGCTCAGTCATGAAAACGGTGAAAAACCCCGAGAGCACAGGAAATGCTAGAAGGGCTGATGCCCAAAACCAAAATTCCTGCCAGTGCAAATAAATTGCGAATGGAAAAAAAAAACACGAATAACAAAAATCCACTCCCATACTTTCAGCGCTTTAAGCACTGCGGGTGGAAAAGGCACCGCGTGTGTATGTGTGCGCGTGTGTGGGTGGTCGGTTTTATGTACAAAAATTGCACATGTTGCAATTGCGCATATATGTACACCGTGGGTCAGACTCAGGCTTGATTTAAACAGGGAAAAGAGAGCGAACGAAAAAAAAAAACAAATCACTCCCTTCCCCCGATATTTTTCGTCCCGTTCGTTGAAATAAAATATTTTTCCATCCACTACCGCGCGCACACAGCGACATAGCGGGGTATATCGAATTTTTGCACACACCTCTGTGTCCGGCCGTGTGTTTTCCGGCTTCCCTAAAAATGCATTTCATCCCGTTTCGTTTTATCCTTGATTTTTCCTTCTCTCTTTATCGCTCGTTCTGTTTGCGTCCCCTCTCATTCTGTATATATGTTTTTCAACTTTTCTGCTTGTTGCCTCCGACCTCCCTTCTCCTTCACCTACGCAACACGCCCGAAGCGAACGAACCATCCCGGCCGAACCCATCACCACCGATTAAAAATTCATTTTTAACGCTACGGGATGAAGGTTTATTTTTTCGATCACCCCGGTCTGAATTACCCTTTTTTTCTGGTACACTCAACCCCCCCACCATACGGTGAAATGCAATGGGGGAGGAAAAAAAACATATCGCCCTCCATCCCAAACATATCCCCAATAACTGGCCAACCTTCGAATAGAATATGCTCGGCTAGAACAGGCTCAAATGGAAACGATGGTGACGCCAATGATGATGACGATGGTGATGATGATGATGGGTTAATGAGAACATGACTGTATGCGTGAGGTTTATTGTAATGGTTTTATTGGAACCCTTCTCACTCTTGTTGTTTTTTTTTGCCTGAAATATTCGTCAATATATACTTTTTTCTCCTTTTTTGCTGTAGTAAAAATTCCATCTGATGATGATGAACAGAGAAAAAAAAACTCTCTCTCTCTCTCACTTTTACACTCATACACAACGTTATGAATAAAGTCATCTATGTGTGAACAGCGGTGCATGCATCATCTCACCGGTTCCGGGTGTTGGGTTTTGAAGTATTTAACATTATGTCAATTTTTGAACGAAGTTCCTCAATTTTTGTCGGCGTGTAGCCCACACATATCTGCGGGAAGCGAGCATTTTTATATAAATTCCCGATTTCGATCCGTTTTTCTTTTTCGCCACTACCATCAGCCTGTCTTTCTTTCCCTGATGCAAAACAATGATCTGCGTGCTTGCTGTGTGCCGAAATAACCAACACACGTTGATGCGTTACTGTTGGCCCTCATCACACCAACACAACAAACGCGTTCGCAAACCCGTTTCGCATGCAGATTTTTTATGTTTTTGCATTTGGTTTGGTGCAACTTTTTTTTTTATTTTCGCTCTCTACACTCCACACTCACACAAATAGCATAGTTGCCCTGCGGGGCGAAAATTCCAGCACCAGAAACTAAAAAACGAAAAACGAAATGGCGTCCTCGACCTTGCGAGCGACGCAAAAAGGCAAATAAAACCGCACTAGGCCGCATACAAATCGTTGAACCCTTGGTGCCGAAAAATAAACTAGATAAAATTCGGTTTCGTCTATTTGGGACGTGCCCGCGACGGCCTTGCGAAGGACATGGAGATTTTAATCGGTGGGACGTTTTTCGATTTTTTTTCCTTTCGTACGAGCACCAACATGGCTGACAGATGATTTTTGAGTCCAGCAATGTGGGGATTTGGAAAGTAGGCTGTGTGTCGTTTTTTATTATTTTATGATGCTGAATTAGATATGAAAATCGATTTAAAATTCTCAATAGAATCGAAATAACAATAACATTTGACAGATACGGCTTTTTCACTATAATACTTTTATTTCAATCAACGTGTTTCTATACAACGTGCGATGTCGGTTGCAGTTTTTTATTTATTATTTAGAGAAGAAACGGCCTGGCCGTACTGCTTAGTGTCGGTTGCAGTTGATGCGATTAAAAATCCATAAATATTGTAAGATAATAACTAACATCAGCATTTACAACAGACGCAATATTGTGCAGAATCTTTCACTGCTGACTAGGGTTTCTTTCTCTATTGGTGAGTAAAC
>JXXA01001244.1:0-27272 GCA_000956255.1 Anopheles punctulatus | reverse complement strand
TAAATACAAACTAAATAAAAAATCATAATTTTTCAAATGTTGTGAAATTAGAATAACATATTTCAGTATCACAAAAATATGTAAAATATGTTAATTCATTTAAATTAAACAAACATCTGATGGAGACGCTTTGTCGTTTGTACGGCTGTTGAAAAACGTGGTACCTCGATTTTTATGGTTTGTCTGCCTCTCTACATACATATGATTGTAATGTTTTTTACAAGTTTTAACAACTTATTTTATTATGTCAGTTGTGGATTCTTTGAGTAAATCTTTGGAAATGTAGCCGCCGCCTGATGGAGACGCCCAGTTGCGTATACATTCATTCAAGGATTTTCGAACCCAGCACATTTCCGACTTGTGTTATGTAATCATTGGTTAGTAAGATTGTGTAGGAAAGGGCTGAAACATATACACAACCACTCTCACATACATTACCAACCGATTTTTTTTACCACAATAAAATATGTAGTAGGGTGTACTTAAAGAACCCGTTTTTCTTGCTCAATCCCATGCTCGGTCTTTACGGGGAGTGCAATTTTCATTTTGTTTATTTTGCGCTGCGATTCTTTTTCGCGTGGACAGCTGAGACACCAGCAATCAGGATGGTTGGCAACGTGCGAGTTTCTTCCCAGTTTACCGGGAGGTGAATCAGCTCTCCGGGAATTATAGCGTTCGCTTGGAACCGTTTGTATGTATTTATAACGGATGAATCACACTACTACAACTGACCAAAGTAGGCCTTCTCGTCTTCTACCGAACTGACAGACGGCGGGCTGACTGTTTTCCTGTGCAAGGTTATGAGATGCTCTGTTTCTGTGCTGTTGATCGAATCGTAACAGTATTACATCTCCGGTTTGCCACTGGATGACAGTAATGCTGTTGATGCGAGTGTGTGAAATTCGTAAGCCATAGAGAAGCAGTGTTTGTTTACCCTTCAAAAATGTTACCACATAAGAGAAAGTCGCGCGTGAGAGCTGTGAGAATCTTAAATGAGCTATTTCGTAGCATTCACGTGACCGGTGCTCTCTATTTTGTGCTCAGTTTAGTATTTATTATTGTATTGTATGCTGAAGTTAGTATGCTCTTAAAATAACATCTAAAAATAAAATGCATAGTAATAGGATGGTTTTAAATATCCAAAAACACACATAGGTAAAATGAGTGAAATAAGTATTGAAAATAACACTACATTTCAGTACATTATCAATTTCTGGGTAATTCATTTTGTCTATTAAAAACATTAAATTTTCATTTCATTTCTTTTTGCTTGATATTAGCGTGTTAAAAAAAGGTTCCTGGCTCCCACGTGGTGTGATGATACAAGGGCTGGCTGAATAAACATGTTTATATTGTATTGTATAGTATTGCAAACACATGTACAAAAGTAGCATTGAACATACAATTTTTTGACTACGCCTTTTATGGCTTCAGCAGTTCAATCGTCTGCAAATGACAGCTTCGGATAAGGACATTCAACTGCACACAAGTTCAACGGAAGCTATCCCTGGCTGATCGAAAACAGCGCCTGCTCGGTGAGTATTTAAATAAACAGAGAATTTCTAGAGGGGAAATAACGACTAATAACATAGAATGAGCGGATCAGAGAAGCCGAGAGAATGTGACCGGATGGGGAAATTGAGCTACAAAAATAATGTGAGTTTCCACATTTTTAAGCACAACCGTGAGAGGATTTAGGCATTTGGCTCTCATGCAAACGACAGCTGGGAATGTCATCTGGTGGAGTCACCCTGTGGAATCTAATCTGAAAGAGGTGCTCAAAATAGGAACTAACTCTAAAAATAGAGTGTTTTTCTTAGTAACATCGGCAAGTGAGAGTATAGTGAGTGGTCCTGATACAACTCACCCACATCGACGAGAGTTCAATGTCGATACGAAGAGATAGAAATAAAGTTTTCTGTTTTGTGTTGTGATTGTCAATCATAATCTGATGCAAGCTAAATTTACCATTACGATTTGTCTTGCGTTAGTACAGACTAAAAGGCATGCTACGGGAAAGGTCATTTTAAGACCGAATAGTTAAATTTTTGCATGTTTTAGTAGGTCAGTCGTAAGCAGTAATAAGCGTTGTAAGTAAAGCACATTTAAGCATATTTTAATACACACAGTAACAAACTTTTTTAAATACGATTATTAACAGGATCGTCTTTTGCTCGATTAAAGCATCTTTTATAAGACTGTTATTTAGTTTTCGGTTTTCAAATTGGCCTTGCACTCGCGATCTACTAGAACCTGCGAACCGCGGAATGCGCATCTATTTCTATTTGCAAACAAACCTTCCACATTTCCCGGGCGGACGGTATGGTGAGAGGCCGATCCGAAGTGGGTTTCGTGTCAAGTTCAGCATATTTTTGGCAAACTAAACTTCCCGGCACCCACTCGCGATTGATGTGAAGCAATGGGGGAATGGTTGTAGTGCGTTCACCCCTGCGCGTACACACTCCCTTTGGAATTTAGTAAACCCACCGGCCCTAACTTGCCGGTGGGAGCAAAGTGTACGGAAAGCAAATGAAACTGGATTTGTTATTTTTGCCCACATACAAGCGGCGCATCCGTTTGGGGAAAATTCCACCACTTTGCATTGGAGCCGAAATTTTTGCCATCAATCAGTCGAAATTGAAAATCGTGTCTGTTTACATACGTTCCCTCGTTTGGTGGTTTCGGTCTGCCAAGGGTAGACCATGCAATAGGCCGTAGTTGAAATGTTTTGTTGCTTCGAACTGGCTAGATATTTAAGTTAGTCCTTGAGACGGCATATTAACAACTATTTCGTAATACTATAAACTCACCCAAGGTATGACACAATCAATACAAACTTTAAGAAGAAGAATCAACAGCAGAAACTAGTGATAAAACTAAGTTTACATGTCTCACCCCCGGAAAATGGTCGTGCAAAACAAAAAATCCATACAAACACCACCACCGCCTTCCACACGCGCGCTTCTTTGTGAAGCGATACAGCACGTTTTACCTTCATCTTTGGTATGGGGTGTAGGCGGTTGATGAGTGTGTTGTATCGATTTGTTTTTCTTTCGTTGCTGAAGAAAAATCGATTTTGTTCGCATACCTGTAACGAGAAGAAAGAGAAAAGAAATCATGATTATTGTTTGAGAATTTGTAGGAGCAGTAAGCTTTTTATTTGTACGACACAAAGAATATTGCAGGATTGTTACCTGTGAAGGAAAATATAATGGGTATTTTATGAGTGAGTTCAACAACTCCTTCCTTTCAAAATAAATTGGTCAAAATGCTAACAAATCGAATGTGAAAAATTAATACATTTTTTCTCAAAATTTATGTTTTGGTCATTTGCAAGATGTTTGAGTCATTCTTACCAAAAATGAAGAAACGCTTTGTTACAAATCCGTTACTCCATGTTCGAGAACAATAAAAAAAAATTGCAAACGATTTCGCATGGACAAGACCTCGCTGTTTCTGGCTGTTCCGACCTTCTCCAACATCTAGTAATAGACATTATTCCGCATACATGTTGATTCAAGTGTGGAACGTTAACTCGCCCTCGTGAAACGTGGAGCATGCTTTGTTCAATTCGATATGACAACTTGTTACAGTGCATCGTGGTGACCCGGCAGTACTCAAATCGTCGTCATGAATTTCGCCAGTGTTGTGTTGCCAGTACTTTTGCTTGTGACGCTTTTTTCTGTTCGCAGTCGGTGTCAGGGAGACGCAGGGGACGAAGAGCGTAAGTTATAATAAACTTACAGGCATAAATCTATCGTGTGATGATTTTCTTCCAAAACTACTTTTATTTTCTGTCGCAGCAATTTTCTGCTCGAGGCCGAACGAGGAACCGCTAGACTGTGGTCCTGCTTGTGGAGATCGCACTTGCACCAATCAGCGGCGAAACAACGTGATCTGCTCGAAACAGTGCGTACCGGGTTGCTTCTGTATCGGTGGTTACGTACGTAACTCGCGCAACATTTGCATACCCTCATATATGTGCACGACCGCGGGTTAACCGCATAATTTACAACTGGAAAGAGAATTCGACTGATACATGCCCAAGGGAATAAACTCCAGTGGAGTGGTGTGTGCTGTTCAAATTGTGGCCATATTTAATTGGCAATGATATTTTGTTTACAATAAAGCTAATAGGTAAAATATTTTTACTACATTTTTTCCTATCCCCCGGGTACTCTGGGCATTGCGTCTACATAAGCCTAAGATATATTTTTTATGTTTTTTGATGGTTTTTAACTATATACCACCTACTGAATTTGTATCTCATTCTGATTCTCTTTCAATAATGAATGCTTCCATAACTTGCTCATTTCTTTTTTGGATGACAATTTATATCGTTATAATCCGTTTGCTCTTGAACGTATCAATTAATTTCTTGAAGGGATTTTTAAACACAGATTATTGACTCAGCTGCACTAATTGTGACAGTCACAGACGCGATTTTGTGGCACAGACGCGAGGTGTTTCAGGTGAACACCTTTTGCCTCTCCAGTCACTCTGCTCAACGTCGGCAACGAGCAAGGAAGTTTGCAGAATGGCACGTTGTTATACAGTAGCTTTGCTGTGTCTAGTGGCCAGCCTCCAGCTTCATATGCTTGTGGCAGTGCCTGTAGAAAATTCTGGTGAGCCGAATGTTGTCGAAGATGTTGTTTCATCTTCATTTCTACTTGAATAAATGTGTCGTGACGTAATGTCGAAATTGATCATTTTGTTTCGTTCTAGCAACAACCACAACGGAAGCACCAACCACCGAGGAGGAAACGCCACCACCCCCGATCATCTGTACCGATCCGCGCGAAGTGTACGACGAATGTGGTAGTGCGTGTGGCGACAGGACGTGCGAAAATCAGCGCCGTTCGGATGTGCAATGTACGAAACAGTGCGTCCAGGGTTGCTACTGCCGCAATGGTTACGTGCGTGACAAAGAACGAAACTGCATTCCGGCGTTCCGTTGTGGTAGAGGTTGGTTTTGAATCGAAAGGATAATGGCGAATATTATGGGAGCAAGTAATCTGCAACACAATAAATGATTAAATTTTACAGGTGATGCGAACGGAACCAATTAAAGATTGTAATTTAACCGTGTGCTCTACTACATGGAAGTGGAAGAGGAGGTATTCAACCGATAACGCACCCGGAATGGATTATATTGTCATGCGATTTGATCTACAGACGTTCAAAAGACAAACTTAATCTGTTTTGAATACGTGATCTATTGAGAAATAAATTAGAAGCATTCAAATGTATTGTCTTGTCATTTTGCACTTTTTTCTATATACTCTTAGAAGTTATTTACTCGATGTTTTTCATGTTCTGTCGCACGCAGTTATTGCATAAATAATCTATAGTATAATGCACTAAATACACAGTATACTAAACGGTGGCAAGAACGAGTTATGCAACGTACGTTTTCATGAATGCAATCATTAAAATTGAAACACATGTGCACAATTATATCATAGTAGCTGTAACCCTGGCTAAATTATATCATAGTAGCTGGTATTTCGATACGATAGGATGCAATTTATATAATTTCAAAACAACTGACAGTTACATCACAACGTTTATTGTTTTCATTAATATTTAAATACGGAGCTAGAAATCATATCACTTTTATTGTAATACACTTTTCTGATCGAAAAGGAGCATTTATAGGAGGAGGATCAAGCCATATAATAAAAACCCGCTTTTATGTTAAATTAAAGATTGACTATTGAGGAAAGACTGCTAACGTGCTTTATCTTCTGGTTTTTGCAATAAATTAGAAACATTTACCAAGAAAGACGTGAAATCAAATTAGCAGCAAATAATATAAGGAAAAAACACAATATGTACACTACTCCAAATTCGTATACAAATTTTTCATAGTTGTTTATTCATGATATCATGCACCTTTATGGTGTTGCGATAACCCTGCATCCAGCGCTGCCCTAACCCATCGACGAGCATAGGTACGATGGTACACACTTTCTAGATTTATTGCGCACATAACCACCCTTGCAGAAGCATCCAAATTGGCAGGCGCGCAAGCAACTTACATCATTCTTGCGTTGATTAGCACAGGTCCGATCGCCACAGATCGGACCACAGTCATCGTACACTTCGTTTGGATCGTTGCAGACAAGCCCATCTTCATCCGGATCTACGCGAAACACACGAATTATGGCAAGAGATAGAATAATCAAATTTGTTTAACCGCACGATCAAAACGACAAACAACACCGCTTAGAAGTTACCTTGAGGCGATTGACCTGCGGTTTGCGCCGTCAGCAGGGAACAAATCACAAACAGGACAATCGCGAACATTCCTGCCGCCGTTTTGATCTGCATCGCGTTCCGTTTATCTGGAATTCTGAATCTACGAAGCGAATGCGAAACCGAACTGGGTACGCGATCTCGTCACCGGCACAACAAAAGGTGCAAGAAATCCATCCCTCTTAGCTTAGTGCGAACATATGCGACAGCTGTGCAAACAAGTGCCATCACCCTACAGCAGATTGAGGTCTTTCTGCATTGGGCTTAATTATCGTGTGCACACGAGCCAACGAGAGACAGAGAGTGCGAACGAAAAACGAATGAACGGAACCATCGACAAGAAAGATACAACAAAACAAAAAAAGAAACGACACGAAAAATGCGCGCGCGCGTGTCAACCGTGTCCAGAAAGCAACAAAAAAGCCTTTTAACTGATGGATTATATACTAAAAGATTAGCAAATGGATGTATTGTGTTTATTGTCCAACGAAAATTAGATTGAAAACCTGCGGACAATAAGATTGAAGCACAAGCATCCTCCTCAGCGTCCTCCTAACGCGGCACAAGTGTAAGAAGGTACGCAGCTACCACTGCGCGTACGAACGTAGCCACCCTTACAAAAGCAACCCTCCCGGCAGTCACGACCACACTGGATGTCACCACGACGGTAGTTCTGACAGGTCAAATCGCCACAACCATTGCCACACTCATCGTAGCTTTCGTTCAACCTGTCGCAGATGAATTCCCCTAGCGAGATGGATTGATCGCGGGAACCATGTTTTAATCACCACTTCTTTTTTAATAACAAAAAAAAGCTTTCAATAACCTACCGTCGTTGGCCGTCTGGGCAAGAACCAGGCAACCGATAGACAGCGTCCAGAATAACAACCAGAGTATGTAAAATTGTGACATTCCGCTGTAGCCTGCCATCTGAGCGGTTCCGGAACGAAGATCGTACTACACGTGACACTAACGACAAGTGGAACAAATCGAGTGCAATGGTGAGACTTGATTAAACTCGAAGTTGGTTCCGGCGAATTTCTTCCCCTTCAAGAGCACTTGCGTAAATACGCTGAAAGAATCATTTCAATTCAGCTTTAATGAGTTAAATTAATCATTATTTCGTTGTTCACAGCTCATCGTACACATTTTATTACACAGGGCTTGCGAAGTTGCCGGGCGTTAACCATACACGAACCCCTCTTTTTATAATTCACCTTTTACCAGTACCAGCGAAAAAGGACAAGATATAGATAATATTCCAAAACCATATAAAACTTATTCCCTTATCATTATTTTCGATATACCGTATATCATGACCGAATCGGGTCTGGGTTTGAGTACATTTTTCAACGCACGATTTCCCGCAATGTTTGTTCAGTTGTGTATGCAACGCAGATTCCGTGCGAGTCTAGTCGCCGGTTTCGAAGATCTACCACTTGGGGCACACTTGCGCCGGGGAGGAGTTGCAAACGATCCAGTGCTTGCATTGGAGAATCAATCGGTCGAAATTATTCGCTCTAGTCAAGTGCCATGATGAAGGCAGTGAAGTGTTTCGGTTGCCTGCTGATCGCTATGATCGTTGTACTGCAAGCGGCAGAAGGTGCTGAAGGTAAGCAAATCTTTCCTTTAGGAGTTAGTGATGTGTAGTTGAGCTTATAAGCGAACAATTTCTTTTCAGTCTGCCGATACGGTGAGCGTTGGCGATGTGATAGTTCGGCGTGTGAAAAATCTTGCTACACCCTGACAGACACTGCGGCTTGCGACCAACCTTGCACTAATGGATGCTACTGTGATCAAGGTTTCGTGAGGGGACCGATTGGAAATTGTTCGCCTCAGTTCGTCTGCCGGTACAAGGGAATATCGGGGCGCGGGTTTGTGTAGTAGTGGAACGAGAACGGTCGTGAGCGATTTATTGAATAAATTTTGCACACAACCATGCGGTTGGCAGGATTGTGGTATTGCATGGTTTTATTTTCGCTATAGAGCTTCCTATCATTTTTAAAACATTGTGTGCAATAAATGGTTCTCGGGCCCAATGACACATTCAGCGTCACGACAAAAGAATCCGTAAGATTATGGAGACTGCATACAAAATGCTAATTATCGCAACATCAAAATTACTAGTACAGTAAGAAATGGATGATAATGTTGGTTCATTTAATATCCGCCGACCATTCCCCGATGGCTTCATACTGAGACGGTACTTAATGATCTCATAGCTAGATGAATATAAAGTAACTTATTAGCATGCATTTTCCAACAGCTGTCAGACGCTTTCAAAAGATGCGATCCACACAGTAAGTGGGCCATTCACATTTACATTCAAAATAAAAAAAAAAGTAATGCAGAATATGTGTACCGAAAAGTTGACATTTTATGCAAGTGATTTGAAAAATGATGTTTTGTCACTTAAAATAAGATATGTTCTTTCATTTACGGTAAAAACAACACCACAAAACGTTATGTAAATGTTTGAAAACATTCTATAACGTTTGCAAATGGGTGGTAGCTGATTTGTTTGCATAATAAATAACATTGTCGAAAGTAAGCAGAGGCACGAACCAATCAACAATTTTAGAGCATGGAGCGTGCAGAAAAAATTGAGGCAAAAAGAAACACAAATCAAACAATCAATCTACAATCGATACAAAAAGCTCGACCGCATATATGCAGCAAAGCCAACAGAACCGTGTCAGCTGGTGCTGTGTATAGCTGATGTGCGGACAGGCAAACAATTTATCGTGTGAACTTTAGTGCGGACAACAAACCAAAGCGACCGTAAAGACGCCTATCTGCAGACGGAAAACCACATCATTTCCGGGTACCCTGCTAGGGTGGAAATTGAAACTATGAAGCCATGAACCTACAGGCGCCAAGAAAAAAAAAAGATTGATGATTGCAGAAATGACTATAACGACTTAATCGAAAACGAAGACCACCCGTACCGAAAAATGCCTAGTGGAGGTAGTGGTGGTGGTGGTAGACAAACTTATTGATGGCAACAGCCAGGTACGTCGCCGATGACGCAGCCAGAAATAGTCGTCATTGGAAATGGCTATCGCTGAACTGTCGCTGATCAATTCTGAGAGAAACGGCTAGGATCAGCTGTCGGTAGCATTCACGTTTCATGTTGACGCCACACTGCCATCGGGTGATTAGTTTGATTAATGGAGTGTTGCTTGCTGAAGCTGAGCGAAATTCCACGTACATGTTATGGAACTGCATTAAAATATGACAAATAAAATTTATTTTTCCCGCAGGACAAGCATAAATTGTTTTATCAAAATTTGTATTTTTGATAACCGTTAGATAACCATTTTCTTCAGGATAGTACCAATATTATTCTCGAAAGCGATATCCCGTCGTGTAAATATCAAACCGAAGGCGAAATGAACTGTTGATGTCATTGTTTGCTGCGACTACAAAACGCACCCGATAAGATATGTTTAATTTGTGATGTCAGCAACAAGTTTAAGCCTCATTGGCTTGGCACAAAAACGCTTCTTGGAAATGCAACCTCGCCGAAAAAAATCTCTACTGGCTGCGAGGCACCCGTTGTTATCCCATTTTGCTCGCTATGTTTGCCAGTAGATTAAAAGCGAACGTTAGCGTCTGTTCGCATGTGTGTTGTTGTCGTTTGTGCTCGTTATCGATAATCGGTAACTAATTGGGTCGTACATCGCACGCATAAAGCCGGTTAAACACCGCATTAAATTCCTCTGCAGCAAATAAAAATGTTCACAACGAGAAAAGTGAAATTAATTCCAGGACAAAAAGAAGCAAATATATAAAATTCCACTGGAACGAGCTGACTAAGATGTTGAGGTTCTTTTCTCACCTTTGAAACAAGCACAACCCATGATGTAGCCCATCATTGGAATAGATGGTGGTTAGTCTGCGAACGTCACGATCGAACCTACTAAAGCTCACACAACCGCACGACGTCGATCGCGCTGTTGCTGCCACTGGTGGCGTTGCTGGTGATTGTTTTCGGCGGGTGATAGAGCGGCAGCAGCAGCACTGACACTTGCACCGATTACAGCTCGTCACCACCCTCCGGTGAGTAGAAGTACAATAGATATCACAACCCTGCCGTCTGACGGCAACTGAGAAGTGGAGATGGGGTGATGATATTGTTGTTGCCGCACAAAAACAATGCACAGTGAAACAATGTGTAAGGGAGTCCCGGTAGAATTGACAATTGTGTCGCCGAAGCCGTCCCGACAGATTAGGCCGTTCGATGTATGCGTCGTTGCCGCCGTCGTCGCCGTCTGCTTCCTCCTCGTCGTTGTCGCTGTCGCCGTTGGTACAACTTCCGTCTGGAATAGCACCGACGCGATGATTCGTCGCTGCTTTGAAGCGTCTCGCGCACAGAACAATAGTGCCACCGAGACCGAACCCGCCACTATCAACCGACCGAACGCTGCTGCCGCACGTGCTTGCCCACGAGTTTCGTCGTCGGTGCAGAAGCCTTCGCACGGTGGAGACTTTCATCTCCCTGCGGGCGCCTGGAAGCGCCTCCGCCGATGATTAACGGTGAACACACACACATACACACTTGTTAGCTTGCTTGCGTAGCCAGCAGCAGCAGCAGGAGGAGCAGCAATAACAACAACACTCCGGATATGTATCTCTCATGTAGCACGCACTAGCAATTTCTTATGGTATTCTTCAGCGTCACAGCTAACTCCGGCACTTTTCTACTCAACGAGGACATTCAACTCCTCCTGAGCTGTAGTGTTGAATAATGCATTTTGTACATCGATTGCGAATTCGTACCAAGCGTACATTTGCACGGGCAGACTATGACACTTGCCAATGTTTCGTAGTGTACTCGAGACCGACTCCAACTGCTATGAATGATACACTGCAACTGCTATTCAAACACCATCAACACACTTCACTACCACGCTGAGGTGGCAAATGTTACTCGTCGAAGAATTTTTACGATATGGTAGATTCGAACACACAACACGGTAGAACAAATTCGCACTAAAATTTTACACACATTAGCTTAGGGGATTTTTCAGCGTAACTTGAGATTATTTTTTAATGTATCAACATGAAATACACATGAAACACATGAAAAGCATTTTTTGAATACAGACAAATTTTTAATTTGTATTAATGAGTTTAATTTAAATTAAGTTCGAAAAAAACAGTCATGTAGAGACTAGCTTAAAATGATTTTTAATCAAAGAATGTATTTTTCATAAAAAAACGTTGAAAAATTTAATATACATGTTATACAGCGTTGTTGACCAAAAAAAAACTACTTGAAACCCTGTATGCTTGCAGCCAAACAAACAAGCATAGAGCGCACCATTCGTTTCGTTTTCCATTCCATACATACAATAGGCCAGCGAGTAAACAACAACATAATAGAAAAATGATACACTAAAACACCGCGTGTATCTTGTTGGTGCGTCATTTTCTTTTTCTCGCCATCGCTACGATAAAGGATGCACAAATACAATGTTGCTCAAAGCGAGAATTCTGTAACTCGAGGACAAGGTGCAATTGTTTTGCTACCACTTCCATTAGCTCGCACTATGTGACCGTTTTGTGTGAGGGTACGACGCATATGAGATTTGAATTGCAATAACCATTAGTGGGTGGTATAAAAAATGAATACACTTTCACGGCACTGACCGAAGAGAGAGAGGGAAGAGAAAAATATGAGAGATAGAAAGAAAAAGAAGCCCAAACAGAAGGGACACTAGTGAAAAATGCGAGGCGTTAAAAATGTTGCTTCCTTTTCTTGTTCGACGAAGCAACACAAACAATAAATTTTCCTTCTCTGTACACGCGCGGTACGATTATTATTAAGACCTCCATCCAAAGCCATTTTTTTCTCACCCGCACATCCTTGCTACAAGAGAACCGCGTTTAACGCTGAACATTTTTGCTGAAAGGTGGTGCATGCGTGCGTGACCACGCGCGTACATCGCGTGAGATTAAATGCGCCCATCGGGTAAGCGTGTGCAAAAGGTGGTGTTTGTGACGAATGAAAACGAACCGAAATGTAACCCTTACAGCAGCAAATTCATTTGCGTGCCCTGGCTTCATTAGAAGGTCTTTCAAAGGGGAAAAAATGGAAGCCATCGTGGAGGTGGTTTTGCTGTTGCTTCTTTCAAACCAATACTTCCACACTTTTCAGGACTAGCGCAACTTCTGTGGTTGGCTTCCTCAATCTTACATTGTTGTCCGGATTACACCGTAACAATTATTTTTTGTTTTATAGTTTTGTAGTTTGTAGTACAAGAAGCACATTTTTTTCTAATTCATTGGAACACTTTCGCGGCTATGCTTCAGAGTTGATGCACACACATACAGTGATATTTCTTAACTATAAAAACGATTCCTTTTCTATCGCTTTTTCTCTCTTATTTCTTCAATAATGCATTTTTCGTGACAAGAGAGCACGAAAACACTCTTCCTTTACGTTCGAAACGCACAAGTGTTGATGCACGCGCCGTGTCGATGTCACTTCTGTGCAACGACGACGCATCTCTCACCGGGCGGTGTATGTTGCGTGTGACAGCAGGCCTCGTGCTAGCATGCCGGCGCATTTCGCAGTCCATCCTTCTGTGCACTCAAACATACTCACGTAGGAGAGCAAAAGCATACTGCTGGTACGTGTAGCAGGTGAGGAAGGCGCGTTGCATTTTTGCATTTACAAGTATTAGTGTGCGCATATACTGCGCATGTGCTGCTTGAACTGTCGAAATCGGGATACCACATGCTCATGCCGCGAGTTTGTATTTGTGTGAGAGTCAACAAATCGAAAATCGGCATCGAAAAGGACGATGTACCGGCTTGAGGTTTTCCCATACCGACACGTTTGTGCATACGTTCACCACTTATTAAGTCACTGTATGACGACACAAAACTGCGTTTGGTAAACATACAACCACCACAACTAGCTCATAACTTTGGCGTCATATGGGAGAACGAGGAAAATGACTCCTTCCCGTCTATGGCATACTGCTGCAAGCAACGTTCTTTAATTTTAATCCATAACTTACGAGTCATACATCAGGTAGGAAGCAGTGCTTCATCAAGCCTGATTGAAACCTGACTGACCAAAAGGCAGCAAACAGCAATAGAATGTTGACAAGCAATCAAACGAGCAGAAAATGGAAAATGACAACACCATACTAAAAGTGAATGTGCCATCTTAAAAGCAAGCACAGAAATGGCGTAAACGAAGAAACTACGGAAGGAACCGTTTAACGTAGCAAAGAGCAAGCGTGTTCGCCGTTTCAATGCGATTAGCAGTGATGAGACTCTTCAAGTGTGGTGCCGTGTCTTTACTGATAAGGACGAAGCCGCACGTACAGTACAGACGTATACGTAAAATGGCATTTTTATAGACACCAAGTCGTAAGGATGGACTGTGGAAATTGGACAAGCAATCCATTTAATTTGATCTTCATATTTGCGATACTTTCTTTCAATCAGTTAGTATTATGACCCAATTTCGCACCATGGATTATTTTCAACATCTTTCTTAAAGACATTATATGCTGATATCATGTCGAGATTATTGTGTAAAATTATACATCAGTCCGTGAAATGGAATCATTTTACTCGTTCTGTTGACTCAGAAAGGAATGAGGAATATAGATTTGTTTGAAAATGTGTGTCAACAGCCCCATCCATCCAAGATACTAACAACATTTTTACTCTTCTTTTTCGCATGTTCAAGGGGCAAACAAGCTTAACCTCACATATAGTGGTGGGAAATAACGATTATCACACTTGTTTTAAAAAACTGGCACACATTTTCAAGCCGAGCGCATCCTACTTCCCTCCAACATTTAATGATTTCCCTCTTGCATCCACAAACATACACACACATTTATATGCACAGAAACAGATATATACAGAAACCGATTTCGATGTAGTGCAAGAAAAACTTTGACTATCGTCAATTAATAAAACAATAGGCACCGGACCACGGATCGCTCCTACAGCACTCAAAACATTGGGTGTACGGTTTTCTTCCTCGAACGAAAAACTTTTCCACTGTGCTAAACTTTCATCCCCTCGTGCACACATGACCCATACACACAAATACACACGCGCACTGAAACCGACCGAGTGGCCGACTGATGGTGGTAAAAAGCGCCGGGAAAACTTTTTCTCGTACGTCTCGTTTTTGCACTATACTTAACTTCTTTCATCAAGGGGGAAGGGCCTTGAGAGGAAGAAAACCGGAGTCCGGAAACTTAACGATAATCGTTACCGTTATGGGTCATTTCCGGACATTCGCTAAACAAAAAAGGAACGAAAAAAGAGCGGAGGGCGATAGAGTGTGTTAAAATTAAGAGAGGTTTAAGCGAAAATTGCTTGTAAAAATACCTTGTGGAGAATCCGACGATGATAATGTTGGTTGTAGATAGAAAAATATGGGACGAATATAAAATGGTGATTTTAATTTGGTTTAAACCAATTCCAATAAGCGTTTGAATGTTTCACCGTCAGAATAAGGTATAGTTTAAATAAAAATCTATAAAAGTATTCTTACAACCACTAACAAAAATTCATCAGCGTCCTGGTACGCAACTAGAAAATAACAACTTAAAGCCAGGGAATCCGAAAAATATAGTGCCAAAAAACACGACCAAGAGTGCTTAAAATACCCCATTATCCACAGCAGAAACGATGAACAGCATGACACAATGGTCTGTTCGATTTACCTCTCACAGCGGGCATGCAGACAGTGATTCAAAAACCCAGTGACCACCGGTCATCCTCGGAGGCGAGATGCCTATTGTGATACGCGCTTAATTTCATCTATCCCGCCGGGTGGGATGATCCCGGAGCCATAATGGCCCGTAACGCTTCACCGAACCACAAATATGCCGATAGATTCCGGTAATGATGCTAGATATTTCAAGCAACGCCATCATCCCGACACCCTAGGAACAAAATTGCAAATGATGCGAATGCACGATGCGGTCCCCGAAAGGACACAGTAGGCAACCTTTTTTATTGACACGCTTATCGCGTCAAACGTAATCCGGTTGATGGTAACTATTCTGGAGCTGTCCTGTTCTCCTGCACGATAATTTAGGTAGAAGTATATTTTGTTACAAGACTAAAACAGTGGTTCACAGCAGCAATGAGCACACATATTCAGCGCGGAGCAAAACGCGTAATATCGACCTAGAACACATATAGTATTTAAGTTCATATCGATTACCGTTTCACGAACTCCTTTTTTATTTTGTGCCGTATGCTTCTTTCTGTGGGAGCGGTGTTAGAAATGAATAATGAAAAAAGCTCGAAGCGAGAAGTACTTTTGCCTCGTGAAAGGATAGTTCGCAAAACAGACTCATAAAAAAGTGAAAGTGTAACACCGTGGAAGAGGAAAATATGACGATGAATATTTTCTGAGCTAATGTTCACAAGTAGTTTGGCATACTGAAAACTTTATTTAACTTTCAAGGGCTAATAAAAAAAAAAACAGTAAGATTGAGAAAAGTTAATCAATTGATTTTACGTATCTTTGTTCAAGAGTGGTCTATTTAAAGATTGTATGGTCTAATAGATGACCTCTGGCGGAAACGATACGAGAGAACATTTTCACCCAAAACTATCAAATCGAATC
This sequence comes from Anopheles punctulatus, assembly GCA_000956255.1. Taxonomy (NCBI): domain Eukaryota; kingdom Metazoa; phylum Arthropoda; class Insecta; order Diptera; family Culicidae; genus Anopheles; species Anopheles punctulatus. The sequence continues at coordinate 11,392 of JXXA01001244.1, read as the reverse complement.
AAAAAAAAACTATTATCAGAATTCGAAGGCAATACTGCTCCCGTTTGCTTCCATCGACAAATGAACACACAAGTCGTTCCAATACATTTGAAATAATTATCCTTTGTAACCGATATACATCCATCCATAAACCTAAAAGGCCTGGGTCGTTCTGCATCGTTTCCAAATGTCTGCTTTCAAGTGTCCCCGACATCCGACAATCATCTGGATGAAGAAGAGAACGACAGACACCGACAGAACCGGAGAGACGAAAATATTAGGTTGCCAACACGAACAACGACCTAAATGTCGTTTGAGCCACCCAAACAGGCTCAAATTAACGTGCGCGAATACGTTTCACCCTCCATTTCACCACAATCCGCTTACGGAAGGTTGAGCACGACCGAACATGGCTTTCGGGTGATTTGTCTTTACGCTCGGTGCCGTGCTTTGAAAGGGCTGCGTCATGTGTATGTCTGCGATAGCGATTACAGGAGCAAGAACACGGAACTTACGTAACGCCGTCAGGCTCGGGAAACGCTAGGCATAGCCGGAAGAAAACGGTCATGAAAAACTAAACAAGCTCTAATCCTACCATCGAAGCGTACACAAAGAGCACAGCACATGAGGAACCGGGCAACCATCACCACTAGGACTAGCAGTTATAGACGCGACGGTGGTCACATCATGGTGGCGTGGAACCCTTTTTTCCATTCTGCAACCTTTGCACGATTTCCGTCGTCTCGCAATGGCCACAGGGTTGTGTTTGTTCGGTGTTTTAGGGCTTCGCAACACCAGGTGCCAGTTTTCTACCGTACCATATCGGTTTCAGGAAAAAAAAGGATGTCCTTTCGTAACGGTTCTTAGTCTCGACGTTGTCGGCGACGACTATTCGATACGCTTGTCCACATGAAGGACCACAAGCCGTTCGACGCGTGACACCAACATATGGACCCTTCGCAACTAATCTCGGCTAGAGCCTCACTGATTCCCAACGATGGACCTAAATGGGTAAAGGGGGTTGACCACATTCACTGGACACATGGTTAGGCTGCAAGTTCTACAATGTATGGCTGTTGGTGGTCTGGACAGGGCAACCATCAAAATGAGCAGATAATAAAACTTTTATATAGCTCTTCCGTAATGTTCCGACAAGAATTTCCCGTCGTCGCCGTCCTGACAATCCCCGATTTGATCGAAAGATCCTGCCAAATCAAAGGACGACATATATTGATTTCAGTTTCACTGCGTCAAGACAAATTTTCTGTTTTGTCAGTAATATAACATTACCTCGTATTTCTACATGTTACATTACGCTTTTTTGCAAATTCTCAAATTAGCTAAACAATTTTTACGGTAACTTGCATTTCAAAAAGGAAGTTTTTCAACATTAAATTAATCTAAGAAAACATAATTATGTAGTTCTATATTTTGATTACTTTTTTCGGCGCCTCTATCGATAATTAACTGCTTACTTATAAAACGCTTTAATTGATTCGCAATGGCACCTTAAACAGTTCACAACTAAAATCAACGCCAACGAAACCAGAGCAAGCAAATAGGAGCAAAAACATCAATCGTCCTACCGATGAGATAACCTCAATTTTCAAAACTAATCAATCGATCGCAATTATCCACCCGATGTTGCGTGAAATTCCGCTTCCGGCACGTTTTCCCAATATCCGCGCCAGTGCTCTTTCTACATCCTCCCTTCAGAGGGGATGAGAAAAAGGACACTCGTTTGGCTTTCATCAATTTTCTAATTTAATGAACCAACCGGACCAACCGGACCAACCGGCCAGACAGCGTCGACAGACGCGTACACCGGAAAGGGGAACAGAATAAGCCGAGCAGCAAAAATCGCTCCGTACCGGAAAACGAACCAACGAGGTCAATTTGCAACGCACTGGGGCACACATAGCGTGGGCACACTCTCAATTGACACATTCCAATGCCACAGCACAGGGACCGGAAAATTTGACCAAAATGTCACCGCAAAAAATACCACTTTTCCATCGAGTTCGAGCGCAAAACCCGCCCTTACTCACCCGGCAGCCGAAAACCTAAATAATTGAGAAAGCTTTCGTCCGCCACAGTTCGCTCTTTATGTGGACGAAAAATGTCCCCACAGTTGAGGGCCCAAATTGGTGAAGCTTAGACAGGATGCTGGGTGGGCGTGTTGGTCGTGGCTGAGAGTGGCGACTTAAAAAAGATCACTCGACCGTCAAAATGTTCCCTCGATAAATGATTTTTAAAAAATGGCAAAAACCATTTAACCGAAACGAGCCAGTGTCGATTCTTGTTTTCCCAAAAGTCTGTTCATTGAGCACAATTTTTACGGCACGCGTCACGATGTCAACTGTTAGAAAAAAATGCACTGGGCCGAACACGAAACACGAAATCATCTACAGATTATTTCTGCTAGCGCTCTTTTCATTCATAGAACTTTAAACGGTATGACGAACGTAAGCTACTTAAGCAATTGCTTTTCTCGTAGAATGGTTGTGCAGTTTGGTTGCGAAATTACACCAACATCGACCAAGACTTTCATCCATCTTCGAAGGTTTATTAGAGGGGGATCGAAAAATGTACCATACAGAACATTCTGCATGGGTGAACATGGGGACCAAATGAGAATCTTTTGTAAACGTTAGAAAGATGCATCGGTATCGAGGTCATGCTGCTCGTTTGAGCCAAACATCTACGTGCACAGTTGTGCTACGCCCAAACGATGGTAGCGGATCGGCTGAAACTGCCAAGATATGCCACACAAGAACAATAGCCAGCTGCCACGTATTTTCAGCTGACGATGCAAATGAAACTGGGAAGAAATATGGGAATTTCGTGCTGTTCGTTGCCACGGAAACAATGGCGTTCTTCAGAGCGAGGCAGCCAAACTAATCGCTCCAAGCAGTACGAGGATTCGAAGTGGTAGCACCCAAAGGAAAGAGCCCGGGAAGAGTTGAGGGAGAGTAATATTCGAAAACGACAAGGGAATGTTTAACGAGCAATGATTTTTCATTTCAGTTCAAATTTAATTCTATGCATACACGCAGTTCATACGCCTCCCAATGAATTGCAATGGTGCAATGAATTTAAGAGAATTCTTGTTTGGTCTTGTTCACATTTTACTTGATCTTACTTGATCTTAATAGAAGAAAAGAGAAAACCAATATATAAAAAATGCGTTTGTTATGTGCGTTTCAAGCTATGCGCAAAACCTTAATCCTTTACCGGTTTACCAAGATGAGTCGAACACAAAATTAGAACAAAGCTCAACACGTATCGCTGCTGCCGGGCGCAACATAGGCAATTCAAACAAGACATAAACATTTGTCTGGCACGTCCACTCACACATACCAACACCCATACCCCGGGAGCAGGCAAACGGCGGGTTGACGTTGGCCGTTTTATGACCGTTTTCCCAAAGCACACAGCTGCTCCGTGTTACGAGCCGAAACTGATGGCATTTAAAACTGGCACACTTTACTAACGAGGACACTTCCGTCTGCCGGCGGTGGAGCGGCAAGTGAACGCAACCGTTTCCGGAAATTTATGAAAACGTGGCACAGAAAATCGTAGGCAGCAAACCGCGCACAACTTCCCGCGCGGTAAAGTCAACAAGTGTGTTACAGCCACACACCACAACCGCGCATTAAGTGTTATTTGATCTTGGAAACATACACACACACACATGCTGGGAAGCAAACTTTTCGGGTGAGCCATTTCAGGGAAAAAGATGTACGACAATAGCGTCAGGGATCATTGATTGAACCGTAACATCAAATTAGAGGTCTAAGCGATTATTGGCGCAGCAAAAATTTCGCATCTATTGTTTACTGCATGTTATGGCTATAACATGCGTCTGAAAATGTTATGTGAGTCGGAACTGAATAAAGTAAAAAATGTTTAAGCCAAATGGAGACGCCTGGTAGCTCATTCAAAATCCTCATCGTTACGCTTTTAATTACAATATCTGCCGTGGAGACGCTTGCTAGTGCTTCTTCAAATAAGGAGCGAAGGGCAGGTGGAGAAAGAGCCCGGTATACTTTGTCATAATATTATTATCGACATGATCGACGTCTTACGCTTTACACTTGGCAGGCAAATTGGCGCCGCATTACCGCTCATTTGCAAGATGCCCAAATTAACAGACACCGTTGAATTAATCAACGACCGGCTGCTGCTGGCTTTGGCATACAAAAAAAACCCAAACTCCACTAATGCTTACGCCGTAGCACGCATCCTTCATGCCATAGTATCCCCTTTTGTTCATCACTTCACCTCTTCCGCACACCACTGATCCTTTTCCCGAGGATTTGCACTTTGATTGCAAATGAGCAACACTTCTTCGTTGACAAGGGTTCGACCGGCAGTGAGGATGATATGACTTTCCTGCCGTGGTACGATCCCCTTCACCGACGCGCCGGGTTGGGAGCGTGGCGCAAATTAGCTACTGCTGTGCTTTCACCGCCACCCTCTACAACAACCACCCGGCTGCCGTTGTCGTGTGTCACCATCATTAGTCATCGCGTTCACGTTCAATGCCTTCTCCCGCATGGGCTGGCTGGCTGGCTGCACAGCTGACTGAACTCGAGGCGAACTTGATGACGTGGCGCGAATCGTGGCTCGTCGGGGTAGGCCACACAGCAAGCGCTTTCGGGGAGTGGGCGATGGTGAACGATGATGGTGCTATTTTATGCTAATGATCAGCCGGACGGTCATAACATTTGGAAGGATCCATCCATTACCAACGGTAGCGGCCTGTCCTGCTTTCATCACTCTGCCCGCCGACTCACTGGCGGCGTCGATGCCATTCGAGCCAGTACCTTCTCTTGTAACATCTCGCGATAAAAGGGCACGATGTCTGGAGAGAATGTGCGGTAGCAGCGTTGCTGCTGGTGAAGTTTGTTTGATTTCGTTTAAACAAACACACTTCATGCGCACTAATCGTGTCGGCTACAATTCAATCGAGCAGTAGAACGCATATGGTCGAAATATAGGTGTATGTGTGTGTGGCCACAATAAAGTTAGTGGGACGTGCTGATGGTGCGAGCATTGCCCACTTAAGACATGAGCATGCACATACACGGCACACAAACACAGGGAAGTAAAAAAGCGCTTCAAACTCACTGTAGCTAGAATATTGATTCGCTTTCCTTCATATGCGAATAGTTTGTGTATTTTTGTGACTCATCTACACACTTACGCAGAAGGTAAATAAAATCCTACAAACCATGGTCAACAATCAATTACAGAAAAAAATATCAATAGTTTCAAAACGAGCAGCACAGCGTGATCATGGCAAAGAGTATTTCATATTCCTTATTTCTGGCCAAAGTAATGCAACAGCTGCTGCCCGACCTCGACTTCAATCGTACCGCGACGTGAAATGCATTTCCACTCTATTTTGCATTGTTTGCAGTGAACATTATTTTTTAACCCCATTTACGACTCGGTGTGGTGTGGCGGGGGTTAAAAAAATGGTTGCAAAACAACTTTGCCACTATACGTTCGTGCACGTGTTACGCGGTTGGTTTGTAATAGGAGTGCGAATGAAGACGTAATTTAGAATAAAAAAGAAGTGCACGAGCGATGTTGTGTTAGTGGAGCTGTTTGAAAATTTTATTTATAAAATAGCTAAAAATATATGGCCCAACGCCAAAACACTAAGCCAAACGTTAACGGGAGCAGAACAACATGTATTGTAATGTGTAGCTTTCATTGTAACTGATCGTGGTACAACGTTCTTCCATCACGAAGTTTGAAAATGTTTCCCCTTGGATGCCCGTTCCATTCCATTCATCAAGCGAAAGCGTGACAACGTAATTAATTATTCGCTATTGTTCAATCGCTGCTATTCAATAAAAGTATTCACAATACGGTCGACTGTGCTCGTGGATTGAGCGAATGAGCAAAAGGAAACTAAGCGCATGCCTTCACATAATCATAAGCAATTGAAATACGGGAAAAGGGTCCATCTTGCAAGCACCATGCGAAGCACGCTTCACAAGGATTTTGTTCTAGCCGTAGCACGCTAACATCAACCCGTGGCCAACGTCAACATCCGAGGTGGGCCCGAGGGATGTGGGTGGGTTATGGATCGTGCGCACCCGTTAAAAAATGTGCCACTAGAGCCTGCGACGAGCGAACATTCGAGCAAGCAACGAAACTACGTAGATTGAGCTACAGGGCGTGCAACGTAAACCCCATTCCTCGCAGCTGCCCATTTTATCATCGCGTTGCAACAGAACGGTGGAATGCAAACAGTGCGCGAAAGGGAAAGGAAAGAATGCACGGACGCGTCCTGCTCACGTCAGGCACGTCCTTTCCGAGCGCCAGGTTATCTCACTTCACTTTTAGATTCATTTTTCTGTTTTGTGTACACGACGGTGTGTCTTTAGGGAATGCTCTTTCCTATCTTTCCCTTTCGTTTTTGCTCCAGTTATCTTTTTTTCCATAAAAGAAAAATCACTGCACATCTTGCCTGCCGTGAGGAAGGTGGAGTTGATTGGATAGTAGCGGTGACTATCTGTTATATCATGCTTTTACCTTGCATGTATGCATACAACCGTCAGTAAACTTGTCGACCACGACGACCCGAGTGGCACATCAGGTCGATAAAGGTTTCGTTCTTAGCGTGATCCACACACACAGGAAGGGGCAGAGCAACCACAAGTCCCAAGTTTTGTAATTTATTTACCCATGTTTTCGCTAATGTGTCTTGCAATTACGTTGCTGCGCTTTCGTCGTTAATACATTTTTTTGTTTTTTTTTTCCTCGGTCCATGAAGCGTTACTATATGCACCTCTGTATAGCACCTCCCCCATAGCACCTCTGTATAGCATTTTTAATCGGCAAAATAGAATTTAAAATCGTTCGGTTTGCTTCAGTTAATCAATATAACTAATGCCTATATACATGATTAAAATTTAGTATTCTTCTTTTCAACACCCCTGGCTGTTGACATGTCAATTCACTTTTCAAATCCGGAGCAACTATAGTGCGGTGAAAAATTAGTTCGACTGTCCATTTTTCCTCCTGCTGCTTCTTTATTCTCTCTCAAAGGATGCGCGATTCGACCCATTAAATACAACGTTAAACAAAGGATCTAGCCGTGGCTTTGCGCACAGTCACTGGCTTCCCGGTGTTAAGCCCGCCAAACACAATGGACCAAACGGAATGTAACACGTGCACCGCCCCGTAGTAACCCAACATAAATCACCCGTTCCTGGGTGAGCTGAGCAGCCGCGGACTGTAGAAGTAGGAACGGAGCATCGCATTCGCCGAATGGTTCATTGTTTATGAAACATTGACGCATAATTAAAAGCACTGTGTTGATTGTCGTCAAATTACGATTGGATCAAATTAGAAAAACGTCAAATTACGTAGTTTACGTTAAACAAGTTAAATAATAGATAGTGATTTATTTTGTAAAATTGCGCACTACAATCAATAGCAGCACAAGAAGAAAAAGCATTACTCATTGCATCACTTCCATATTGATCGATATTTTGAATAATATTTTCTAGTCAGTGTTGTTAGTTTTGCAGTTCCTGCTGCCCGTAAATACGTTTCCATCGGAAGCCATAGCTAGGCTGCACACGGTTTGACCAATAAAAATATTAACATTTCCTAGAATCGGGGCTCACACCCTCCGTCCTCTCTTTAGATAGCTCGGTAGCAGTGCTGGTGCTTTACAGTAGCGAAGTATCGTATTTCTTTATCCTTCGTATGGTTGAAGAGCTTCAAAGAATGCGATATTCGCTGGTTTTGCTCACCCAACGGGATGAAAATACGTTGGAAGGTTGATGATACTGATGGTGAAAACTTTTCAAACACATAAATAAACGCGCGCCCACACGAACACTATCCTGTAACCCTTCAGCACGGTTTATAATAGAAAAAAACTCCCCTTTACACAAAATTCGAAGTAACTGTGGAGGCTCGTTAAATGGAAAACGCAACACACCATGCGTACACTTAAACCTTAGCAGGCACGGCACCTCGTTACTTTTTATCTGGCATATTTTACACTTTCATGCATTTCAATGCTCCCTCTCTCGCTGTCCCTCTCTTTTCTAAATCATGCTCTTCTTTTGTCTCCTCTACACCATAGTTTTCTTTCTTTATATACGGTGTTGTATGCTGATTCCAAGCCCTTTTTTCCGCACCGTTTGTAACACTTTTCACGACCAACCCAATTAAATTCAAACGAAAACAAGATCCACACCATCCACATTTCACTGCTCCATACCTCTCACGCAAGCACCGTACACAATTTACCGCGTCGGTATTCGTTTACACACACTCCTCCCTCACGCTTCTTCAATCTTCCTCGGCGTTCGAAAGCACACACACACACACCACCCTTTAACAGAATAAGCGACAAATTTTCCAAATTTCCTTTGGCCGCTGCTTGCTCGGCTCTTGCACAGCACAGCGGAAGCTCCGCACAATACCGTTCACGAAGAAAACGAGAAAAAGAAAAGGCAGTGATGGTGTGCTTCGAAAAAAATCCCGCGAGGCACGCCAAAACAGCCGCGCGCACGATACGAACGGCACGAATGGCCGCTGTTTACTGACCGGAATATACACAAACGGTGGGAAAACTACATCCAAATCCCAAAACCCGCCCGACGACACCCCAGCACAAACACGCACACACAACACACAGACGCGCATAAGCAAAAAAAGGCCGCCCAGACACACAAATGGCGACCCAAACTAACCGAACGACGAGCCGCCCAACCCCAAGCCGTCTACTACGGCACATACTAACTCGCGCTCGATGTATTTGTGAGGCACCGGGTTGGGATTTTGTTGTGCGTGCCCCGGCTCGAATTTCGCTCGCATCCCAAGGGTTGAAATATTCTCACCACTCACACCTAACCGATGGAAGTGCTTCAACACACACACACACACGGAGCAACGAATCGGATACCGCTCGTTTGTATTGGTGCAATCCTGCCGGCAACCACGACCACAACACGCCAGGCTAACGGAGGGAACGTGCTACGCGTTTACACAATACAATCATTACCCTCCTGCCCTCACGCATGTCCTTTCCCCCGTTCAGACTGACGGAGTAATCTTGCTCTCCGCACCTCTCCCTCACATCACTCGCCACTCGCTCAGGTGGTTTGGAATTCGGTATTTTGTCATGCAGGCAGAATATTTTGTAGCAGCTACACTGCTTGCACTTGTGCCTGTATTTGTGTTTGTGTATGATGAGGTTTCCACCACTGCTACGTTGAAGTATGCGAAGGGAAAATTCTCCCCGAACCAGACGGAGAGATTTCGCCTGCATGCATGCAAGTGTGTCCTTATGGCAATAAGTGCTGGTAGCGTTACTTTTACGTTGCACGTTTTTCGGAATTCCTTGTGGGAATCTGATGTACAATACATTCATGGAAAAACGTATTACTGTCACAAAAAAAAAACAGTTTTGACCACATCCAGCACGCGTAAAGTACGATTTACTATCAGACCCTCCCATTGAATTAAACGTAACCATCGACGTCACACATTAGACTCCGTCTCATCGTTATCGCAAAGATTACACCATGATAAACTTCTTTCTTATCATTTCCAGGGATTCCAAAGAATCTGGAATTAGCAATTGTGTTCGATGTGCAGCTCCAAGGGTTAAACCCCAATAGGAATGTGTGCACACCAGTAAAACCAGACCAGCACGTACAGAGTTTATTTCGTTTGTTTTTTTTATTTTTGTAGCTTTTTTGCTTCATATTACATGCAAACTAGACGTATGCCCTTTTTTGTCCTACTTCATTGAGCTTCATTCACCGCAAACGAAAGAAAGAACTGAAAAAAGGTCAATCTTGTTAAGCTTGCTCGAAATTGATTTCAACCCGACTTTATCCGAGCGTTCCATCTCCGTCGTGTGTTTATGCATGAGTAGGACATAATTTTCATCGCCTCGATTTTTTTCTCTCTCTCTCTTATTTGAATCGGTAGGGTTTACCGTAGGATTTAACTTTAATGCTACAGTGTCGTAGTAACGATATCTTTTCCTCTTGGAATTGCTTATACCGCAATGGTGAGCCAATAATATAGGGATGCAGAAGTTATGATTGAAACGTGTAGTCTCGTTGGTTTTTTAAAGAAGCAACAAAATGTGTTTCAAATGTCAAGTGCAACAACAAAATTCGTTTCGAATATTGCTAAAATCACTAATATCACAGCTAAAGCCCTGCAATCATAAGGAAACCGCCCCATTTCTATGTACGCCCTACTAAGAACAGTTTGTGCAACTGGCGTCAACAGAGATAATAGCCACGACCAAAGATACATTATTTAGCACAAGCGTAATGCCGATCAAGTGGCTCGTTCGCCGTTGACTGAGTCTGTAAACGTAGATAAGATGATAAATTTAGCGAGTGGTAACACATTCTCCCACCCTTATCGCTGAGTAATCAGCGGTAAAAAACGCAAAAGAACATTCAATATCAGCCGATGCAGGAGCAAATAATAACTCCTGCTGCGTGGATTGATAACACGCATTTCAACTGCAGCATTCGGTAATGTGCACTGATTATTTTGACGCATAGTACATATACAGCAGAAGAAGAGTTATTATCGTGAAGCAATAGTGTATGTACTATTCGGGAAAATTTATTATGTTACAGAAAACAATTCTCCACAGCTGATTTGTTCTCACGTTTGGCGTTGGTTTACATTTCTCTTGAACTCAATTATATGTAACAAAAAAAAATAACATTTTCACAAATAAACACGAATGTATTTTAAAAACATGCTCGACATCATAAAACTAAGACTGCGCGGTTTACATGTTGTCCAATACGAACGAGAATTTCCGGGAAGAAGGAATAACTCTCCATGATGGAATTCCAACAAGTAAAAGCATACACCGTACACGAATTTCACGCAACCGTGTAGGCCAGTGAGTCCAGCCATTGCGAAATTTTATTTTGCACAGCGAACTCCCAACCTAGGACACCGATCTGCCTGCGTCTGTAAATGTGCACACGCAGAGACAGACAAAAGGTCTCTGTCGTTCACACAATCCCATGCGTACACGATGGGCCAGAAATCTGTCGTGGGATTAAACAACAGCACTTTCCGCACACACACACACCCTCCGTGGCACATAAAAATGGAGCCCCAAGGTTCTTTGGAGATGCGCACAATGTTCGTGCATAACCGGGTCCGTGCATCGGAAACTAGCACACGGCTACTTCTCCTCGATGTTTAGCATGGAGCAAGAGAGAAAAGAAACGGCACGAGACGGAAGGAAAGAGAGCGATTGCATGAGGTGAAAGTTCCTGGAATTTATTCCAAATGGAATTCAGAAAACTACACGCCGCCATGACGCCAGCAGACGCTACTTCCCCGTGCGTCCCAGCAATCCGCACATGGAGACGAATGGTGG
>JXXA01001220.1:12500-19477 GCA_000956255.1 Anopheles punctulatus | reverse complement strand
TCTCTATCCTTGAAGAGACGTACCACCGGGTCCCGGTGCTTCGGGCAGCATCAATCCGTACATGCATCAATTAGAAATTCTATATCTTTATAAACGCCATCTATCTTCTTACCACCTTGCTATGTATCTTTCCCGCAAGCGATCCTCCCCCAATCCTCCGCTCGACTATTCCATCCCAAGACCTGCTCCCGCTGCTTGCTTTTTGCGCGATATCTTGCGCAAGATATCCTTTTTGCGCCCGACCGTAAAGACACCCTTCTCTTCGCCAAGGCGCACGTTCATCAGCCCCTTCCCCGGACGTTGTTGTTGGTGAGTAGGGTTTATCTTTATTTCCTTCTAGTCCCTCGATGTCTGCACCGGTCTTTCTTTGGAAGCACGTTAGCGCACAACACCGCAAACACATTTTCTATTTCGCTTGTGCGAATCGGAATTTGGTGGTGTGTGGAGGTCGTGGGTGCACAAAGGCGGAACAAACGTCTTCGAAAGATGGAGCGCGTTTCTGTGTGTGTGCGCATCAATCCTTCCTTCCAACCCTTTTTTCCGTCGTACCGGAACGAGAGGCACAGTCCCTCGCCAGTAGCAGTCCTTCGGTGTTTTTGGTTCGGGTCGGGCGCCGTGACAAGGGAGCGGATCAGCCTCTGGGTGTTTTTGAAAATCCCCCCAAATAAGGTGAGAAGTTGTTAGCTGATTGTTATCGAGGATCTGTCAAGTGTCTTTCCGACGAGGTATGTAGGTGCGAAAAATTCTCGAGCTGCTGATCAAGAGCGCCCTGTTTTTCTGTTGAATTGATACGAAGCATCATTTTCAGTTTCAGATTTTATTTCCAAAATCACTCTAGGAAGAGATGCTTCGAGAACAGTTGATACCTTACGAAAATGTTCTGAACGTTCAGCCCATAATTATCTCAGCAAAAACTATCAATACTATTCCGAAAGGATTGCAAAACAGTACTCCACCGGTTTGCAAATATCCTTCGCCTCCGTTAGGAAAAGATATCGACACTTTCCTCCTTCTCATCCAGCACACGAACGAAACTGCTTCCTGCTTCCTGCACCGATCTGGGCGATAAGTTAAAACAAATAATGTACATTTGTGGTTTGTCTGCCACCGCTCGCCCGCCGCATCGGATCGGAAGAGCCCGTACGTGGTTTATGCAGTCGCTCGCCGAAGAAGAAAATATGCAGACGCGCAACTCTCGGCATTTATGTACGCCTCTGCTTTCGAAATCAATCGCATTTCCCGGCATTGCTCAACGCAGAGCGGACGCGGAAGCGACGAACGCATTAATTTGGATTTTATTTTTATGTCAAGCGGGGTGTAGGTGTGTGTGGGTCCTGGAGGAGGGTTTTCCGGATGTCAATTTTCCCTTCTTCCGTGTGCGGTGAGTGCTAGAGGAGAGCTCTCGAATTTCTTTCCCTTTCCATCCGGTGGCCAGTGGGTGGGAAGGGAAAGCATCGTGTCGTGTGCATCCTTTCGACGAGGTTTCATGTTCTAATGGTGGCCATCCTGATGGTGCTGGTGGTGGTGGTGGTGGTGGTGATGGTGCATTTAATCTCGAATTTCGAACGATTCTCAGCGACATGATGATGGTCGCGGTACTGTATGGGAGGAAGCGAGTGAGAGTTTTGGGAAGCGGTAAATGTATCGATCGCATGCCAGCCGGAGGTTCATCTTCACTCGCCGAGGCAAAAAGCGTGCATGTACATCTAATTTATCAAGATAAACACTTAGCACACAGCGAGCGAAGTGACTTGTCCGTCTCAATTTCCTGGTTCCCAACCTCCTCCTTCAATCGCACGCCACTATCTCACCCGGTATTGAGATGACCGTTTGGTGTGCCAGCCGAAGGAAACCAATCAAGATCGATCGATCGACTTTCCGTCCCACCGAGGGGGAGGTGTTCTGGCCTTTGTTTCGCTTTTAGGGAACGGCCGGCGGGTTTTTCACGTTCGCGTTTCCGCATACTTTTTTTCCCTTTCTCGGGGTTCCGTTGCTTGCGTCGGTAACGACCCACTCACGATGTGGAAATCTCACGCCATCCATTTTTGGCGTGCCGTTGTAGCCACTTTTACAGCTCGCTTCGGTGCTGCTGGAACGACGACATCAGCGTGAGGGGATAGCGAGGATGCAAGGCAGGGGACGGAAAGCTGACCACAACTAGCTTGGGAATGATGGAACATCTTCAGGCCGAAAGTGTGGCCAGTTTTTCAGTAGCGAAGGAAGATTGGCTCAAAAAAAAAAAAGAAAAATGACCACGAATGGGGCAAAAAAAGTGTGATGTGTGAAATGGATACGGTTCTCGCTCGTTGCCTGGAGGATTTGGGATTGGGTTACAGACGGACAAACACACAGACACACACACACATTACACACGAAGCGAAGGCAATGATGCACATGCAATTAATTGCACTCTCCTTTCTATCAATCGCGTGATTGGAACGAGGTTTTCAACTTATCTCTTGCTTGGTCCGACGCGGTACCCAAACCTCAAGCCCTTTGGAGGTCTTTTGCACACATACACGCACACCGAGCACGTCTGTGTTGTGATACGATCGAACTGTGCCACACGAGAAACGCTTATAGCAGCTACAGCAGTCTGCGTTTGACTTGAAAGTGTCTTTTTCCTTCCCTGTGAGACCATTACGCCACTGGCAAGTCAGCGAACGCGATCGCAAATAAAAAAAAAGTAAAATAAATAGGAAGTTTGCCACGCGAAATAACCTCGCAAGCTGCCACCACTGCCTGCCTCCGGATCGGTTAATGAAATTTTAATTAGAGGAAACTCGAAGAACTTCACAAGAAGTCGAGCATTTTGTAAAGTCTGGCCGGTGGACGCTCCTTGCCGACACGACCGTGTCATGGTCGTCATGGAGTCACGAGCTGGGAACTGGAGTGAAGAATATACTTCACACACAAACACACAGGGTTCGTGCTGCCAGGCTTTGGAGGCTTCGCCTCCTCCACCAGCTTCAGGGGGACAGGTTGCGGCACAAAACCCCGGAAGCCGAACTTTTACCCACAGCCCCGGCGTTGGGCTTTTTATTTTATTCGACTGTGTTTCTTTTCTCGTCCACCCTCTCGGGTTTGGCGTGTGACCTTTGTGTGTGTGTGTGGGCCTGTGAGTTTTGGGGGTAGGGTCACGCGAGCTGGGAGAGGATGAGATAGGCCAGGCGATCAGCAATTTTCACGATCCTTCTGCCGCGCGCGGAAAACGAAAAGTTTCGCCTGTTTCGACTTCGCGCATATTTCGGGTGCAGAGTGTATTTTTCACGCTGGATGGGAGGGAAGGGGGCGAGCTTCTTATTTAGCATTTCTATGAAAACTGCACCGAGTTTTTCGGGGGTGAGCGGACTGGTTGTGAAATGTTGTTCGCTTAAGTAGTTTGTTCTTTTGTACACCACGGGAGGGGTGTAGAAAGTTCGGGCCTTTACACAGACTTCCAACGCGCGACCGGGTCCCCGCGACCCGGGTCGGATTTCCTAGGCGAATTTGAAAACCAGGTGCATTATATTTTTATTATACGAGCGGCGGGATAATAAAATATGGGTAATTTTTACTAGTGAAGGCATCATCATTGCTACCTTTTCGGTGGGAAAAAGTTGTATTTCTCGAGGGTGAGGCAGTAAAATTATGTTGCTCGACGACGGTGCTGGTTTTCCACAGTGAAAGACATCGGATGCGCAGATGAAGTTCATTCGCACTGAATTGGATTGGAGGATGGATGCAAGGACGCTGGGATGATAAGTTTTACCCCGTTAAGCATAATTTGCACCAGTTGTTGGAGTGTCGTAATCAAATATAATGATTTGTGTTTTTTCTGTAAAAGGGGTGGGTTCCCTTTCCGGGTTGGCTTGTTGTTTGCCCAAGTCATTGGAAGGTTTTTTTTGTGCAGTTTTTAATAACTAGCGGAGCTTTTATCATTCCTTTTGGTTGATGTTGTGTGTGTGTGTGTACACTTGGAATCGTGAGTTTCGTTGAAATTCATTAAAAATATATTGCATATTATGACAAAAAATAAATCGTTTGTCTTTCAAAATCATCTAGAAAACATATGAAATTATAAGGTTTAAAAGTTTTGCAAAAAAAAAGAAAACGATCCCATTGATCAAAATCCAACCGTTTTTTCATCGTTTACAATAAAAGCAATGTGCAATTTCCTCGCACGTGCGCGAGCGTGTTTTCATACTCATCGTTACCCGTTTCGTTGCTTTCGTACGAAATGTAAAAACATTACCCAGCAAAAATAAAAAAAAGTATATCTCGCACGAGAGAGCCCATAAAAAAGTGACAAATAACAGCTGAAGGCGTTCGGAATCACCGTTTAACCGGCCGCCGTTTTCCTACTGTTGCGTATTGAAGTGAAAAAATGGCCTTCGAACGCAACATTTCGTTCGTAGTCGGAGGGAAAGGAGTCTTCCACACACACAATCTGGGTCACGCATCACGCAATGTCCGGCTAATTAAAATTTATAATGTACACCGAAAACGCGAGATCCGTGGCGCAGAGATGGTGTCGGACCACGGCTACATTCTTCTGGTAGCGACCTCCCACGACAGCCGGCCGCCAGGAAGATGTTTGCCTTTTGGTGCGCCCCAACTCCCGGGGCCGCCTGTGCGTTAGCAAGCCGATCGACACGCAAAATTCGTTGTTCAAACCGGTGGAAGTGAGGGTAGTAGGTAGGGGAAGAAAGAGGGGTAGCCTAATATATCAGCCACTGTTGTGGTGCTGGCTGTTGCTGTTGCTACAACAGCGAGTCAGCCGAATCGATAAATTAATGGTGGATTCTTTTTGAGGGAGAGATATTTCGTTTGCTGCAGAGGTTTGAGGAGGGGTTTGGGGGGTGAGGACGGGAAAAAGCGTAGAAGGTGCGTTCTTGTGTGTGAGTGTGTTATGTATGTAATTGAACAATCATTGATGCTATCGTCGACGGTTCCTTCTTGGTTTGAGGAATTTAGATTAACTTGCATAGATTTTAAGGCATCTGGTAGAACCTCAGAGAACAGCAAAAAATAAGCATCGTTTCAAAGTGCGTCCAAGGGCCAGAGCAGGAAGGTTTCGTCCAGTTTGGCAGAGTCCCCGGGCGGCACATCTCCACCTCTTGGAACTTAGCGGATAACATTCTCAACATTGTAGTGCACGCGCGCGCGGGTCCTTCTGCCGTTGCTGCATGCGTTACTACTTCCACGAGCAAATGAAATACTTGCCCCCGTCGTCGTTGTGTGCACTTTGTCCACCCACTTTGTTCGACGTCCTGGCACATGTGTGTGTGTGTATGTTTTTGATCACTCGCATGCTCCGCTTCCTTTGTTGTACGTTTATTTAATCTCGTGGATCTTTTGTGCCGCTCCCTCTCCACTTCCAATCAGGGTGGTGGTTGGGGTTGGACTCTTATGGATGCAGTTTCGGACAGTGGCGCATTTCGCGAATCTGCTCCTCACTTGCTCGGTCGTTGCCAATCCAATTTCACCCATAAATGGCACACACGCGGCCGGAGAATGGCCAGATGGTTCGAACTTTAAAGCACGGCACGGATGGACGGAGACGCTACCGTTTTCCAATCCGGGCGCATCATGACTGAAGATTGGCCTTGATTTTGTGGTTGCCCTTTAAGAGTGACTAAGGCACACACGGGAGTCGTGGGAGGGGAAGCACCGGTCACTGAGTGGCTGCTAACTCCTACAGTTGCCTTGAAGAGAGGTTGCCTCCGTCGAGAGTTTGTGCTTTTTTATTGTAGTTCCTCTTCGGGGATACAACATAGTGACTGTTTGGAAAACATTCTTAGGTAACTTAATAAAATGGAGACAGCCCAGAAGAGGGGGTCTCTGATATGTGGGATGATCGGGCATGAACGGTGCAAAATGCATATACGATAGGGAGGTTCTTGAGCGTCCGCCATCATCTCTACCGCCACCGCCACCAGTTCTAAAGCGTACATTGTCAGCAGATTTACTTATGAAGCAATTGGTCAAGGAATTTTCTTCAAGCACACCGGAGCAGAAAGAAATTCCAAGACATTAAAGCGTAATGTGCTCTAAGGCATTTTTAACATACTGAGAGAGTTCCTTTTCAAGGGAGTGGCGGATTGAGATGACCTTAAGAGTATGGGAGCTTTGGAATTTAAAGGTAGATTTGTTTAAAAGTGACTTGTTCAAACATACTAGTGGTCCAAGTATAATTGTTGCTGCTTTGGCCAATGACTCCTTAGTAAAATTTAAAGCAAAATCTTAGATGGTCTGGCGTGAAAACACTTCAAATAGTAATAGTATGTTTCTATTTTTAAAAATCGAGCCTCATACTTATCTCGTTCGAAATAATGTTCTTCTCTTAGAGAAGTAGCAGTATTGTTGGTAAATAAAGGATTAGTTTCAGCAGCTATCAACACAGCCAGCTCGACACCATTTCTCACCGTTTTGTACATCATCCTGTTGGGTGCTGCGGGGGCTAATCTTTGTTAGCATTTCCCCTTCACTTCTGTGGCCTCCACGAGCCTCCTGCCAAGTCCAAGATTATGCCAATAAAGTGTCTTGCCTCCGGACTGTCCGGGGTTTCTGCCATCGATGACCGACGAGAGTGTCCAACGATTCACACCTCGTCGATCGGTCGGGTTTTCTACCGCGACTTTCTGGCTCCGTTCAATCTGTTGCCCTCCACCACCCGGTCGTACCGCTGCTGAACTTCAGGCAGACCTTCACTACAAAGTAAGCTGCATCTCGGCAGTCACAGAATGAGCAAGAACGAAACGGAGAGACCCGTTTCTCAGGGTCAGTTTTAGTTTGGTAACGTGGCCGTGCGGCAATGCTTATTTCTGTGCTGATCGTGCGGAAACTGATAACCTTGGTGCGGACGCGGCCGGTCGCTCCTCAAGCAAGCTTCTTGCCCACGGGAGAAGCGAACGCTCCAGCGGGCCCTACCGAAAAACCGGACGTGGCCGGACCGGTGTGTGGGAAGCGGGAACCGATCACACGCGCAAGGGGGA
>JXXA01001220.1:0-10000 GCA_000956255.1 Anopheles punctulatus | reverse complement strand
ATTTACTGACAAATTGTGACTCCTGTCGCTGCATTGCTTCATTCGATGTTAACAAAAAAAAAAAAAATGGCAACAAAACCTTGTTCGGGCGTTTATCGCCGATCGAAGGAGGCCGGCGTTATCAAAGCTTAATTTATCGAAAGACCACATCCGAAGCGCGTACGGCGAGGGGGATCTGTTTTGCTGTTTGTGGGCCCGGGCTTAACGCTGTCCAATTAGTGCATCGAAAATGCATCCGCTGCGTTGCGTCTGTGAGGGTTTCTTTTTTGTCCGCGTCCGGGAATCGATTGCGTCGGTTGCGTCTGGATGGGTAATTTGATTAACGCGCGCCGTGCATCTTCGCCCCGGTGTGGAGGGAGCTGCTGACTTGTGTTTTGCTCCTCCGCCTGTTCTTGGATGATGCCCATATTGCGTGAGGCTTGCGTACGTTGCGTTGGATGCATATTTCGAAATGAGTTTTTGTGTTGTGTGTTTGTGTGCACATTTTCGGTGCATTCATTCTTTCAACACTTCGATGCTGGCGTCGTCGCCGTCCCCGCCTTTTCCTTTTAATCAGAACAAATGAATCGTCCGGGCTGCGACGCCTTCGAAGAAGTTTGCGACGAGCTCCTAGCTGGCTTCCCGTTTTTCTCGGCTCCGCATGGGATCCTTCCCGAGTGATCTCGACCGATCTTGGGCCGCGCCCGCTTATACGAGCGAGCCCCTAACGAGCCGCCGCCGTTGCGAGTCTAATGTATGCACGTGTGCAGAAGGAACCGGCGCGAGATCTCATCTCACGGTGGTGGCTCCGTATCGAGGCATTCCTTTCGAGGCCGGTTACGTATGTGAGCGTTGAAGGAATTTTACTCCAACGATCTCCTCCTCTCTCTTTTTCTTTTTCTCTCTATATCACTTGGCTCGTTGGCGTTTTTGTTGCAGCATGCTGCAACTCCGCGAGAGACAAATAGTGGAAATAATGGTTCCGAAAGCTTCTGGAACCCAAAACGAACCACCGCGTTGCAGCAGCGACACAAACACACTCGGATTCGGAGTCGCAGATATCCGGGAGTTGGTTGAGAAGACCTGCTTCCATCAGCGAGTTCCCTTGCCGGGGTTGCATTTCCTCCGCTACTCTGGTGGGTTTGTGCATATAAATCATACACATAAACTCATTCCAAGCAGCGGATCGCTCGCGCGCGCGAACACTGAAATGGCCATTCTTCTCTTTTCTCTCGCGCGCGATTTTCGCAGATAGAAAACAGGGGGGCCCTTTCGATTCTTCGTCGTTGCGCCTTGCCGTGGTGTGTCCGTCGTTATCTCCGATGGCTAAATTGCGCGGATCGGCTGGAAGGTTGCAGCTCGCTCGAAGAGATGGTGAACCGGTAAACGAAACCTGCATTTTCCCATTGTGTGCCACCGGGCACGGGGATGCATGGTGGACGATTTTTGGGGTTTTTGTGTTTGTGTGTGTGTGTGTGCTGGTCAGCCGTACAACACGGCCGGTAGTATCGAATTTGTTAAATTGTGCGCTTTGTTCTGGCTTATGTTGCGCTTTTCTTTATTTCGGCCGAAAAAAGGTTTTGGCACCTTCGCTTGGCTAGTGGTTTTGTTCGTTGGCGGCAGCTTTTGTTTCATGTCGACGCAACGACGGGAGATTTGTATCAATTTGAAATCGGAGTCGGCGGGATAGAGCAGATCTTTACGAGGTACGGTTTTATTGCAGCTGTAGGAAGATCCCAGGATGAGAGAAATGCATGCAATCCCATTTCCAATAAGTTTGCTGGAGCCTTCTTCTCTATCCCAGTAATTATCCACTCAACTCTGCACATCCGCGCGCGTCACATGCGAGGAATGTTCGTTAGCTTCTAAAACTCCGCTTCCTAAGCGTGTCGTGTCGTGGCTTGGTGCCCCCGTCGGGTTTATTTTCTTCGCACCGTTTGCGTTGACCTTTTCGCACTCCCTTACCGTCCCTGTCACTACCTCACGAACCCTCCGCTCGTCTCCGCACAAAACTGAAAGAACAAAACGTGGAACGAAACACCCGCGCCAGGAGGCTGATGCTGTTGTGCTGTGCGTCGAAGCGCTTACCTGTGCGGTGCACTTGCACCGGGCGCACGCTGCAGCTGGGGGGAGCTGAAGATGAGAGATGGCTGATATGCATTGCGCAAACCGTAATCATCAATTACAGAGCGTGTGGTTCGGTGGGTATGCATGCACACACGCGCGCTCGTCTCCCGCCTCCCCGTCGCATCAAGGTATGGGGCCGAGATGCGGCGTACGCGATACACTCTTCCCTTCTCCGCCGCAGACACGAAACTCCAACGTAGCCAGCCTGCCGGTAGCGATAGACGAGAAGAAGCAGGGCCCTTAACTAATGCCCTTTCGCCCTGCGGAATCGTTCGTCCTCCCCGCGGATGCGTCGACCATATGCGTAAAAGGTGGCCCTTTTTTCTTGCACAGCCCACTGGGAGGAGACACACATGTACGAGAAGAATTCCGTCGTCGTCCGTGTGCATTCGCATCGGGTTGGAGATTTCCATCCTTCTATGGTGTTTCGGGAAGTTCATTTCGGTTGAACCTCGCTCTTCTCGTTCGTGTTGCCTGCGTGCGTATGTTTGGCCGCTCGGTGGGCTCGGCTTCTCGATGGAATGCGTGATGAGATTGCACCGGATGGTGGTGGAAGGCGCATATGCAATCGATACCGAAAGACGTAAGCCGTTCGTCCCCAGTCGGGGGACAATAATAGTTGGGACATACGGCGCGGACTCATTTCCACCTAGAGCATGGAAAGGTCGGTCGCAATGACGTTCTATTTCTTGGGAGCTGATTGGGATGATAATTTGCATCAGATTGCTTTGTTTCGTTCGTGTTTTTTTTAATGATACTTTTCTATTTGGACCTTCGAACCGGAGTCTCTATTAATAGCATTAATAAACAATTTGTCTTACATGCTGAGGTATCTTCTATTCTCTGTATGTAATATCGGACTATTTGGTTCATTGAACCGCATAACTGATTTGAGATTATTAACTACTTCAACCACAATTCCGGCTCCAAGAGCAAAAACATTGAAACATGGATAAACCAGAAACATCTCTCCTTGTTTTGACGAAATGAAAATAATCTAAATTGTCGATGGAACTACGAACTTTCTCGCTTACTTCCTTGAATCGATATTTGTGTTCGATCTTTGTGGTGTTCCTGCACTCCCTGCTTCCAATACATCATTACTCGGTCCTTCGAACTGTACTGTACTGTTACAAAAGAGAAAAAAATGTGCTTAATCAATTGCAGTACCTCTTACGTACTTATCGCAACCAGCCATGCTTTCCATCTCCCGCCGTCTCCTCGCACGCAAAACTGGCCAATGCCACAGGCGAATACGCGAGCCACAGACGGCCATGCTTAGCATTCTTACGACTCAACTACACCCCGGTACGACGTCTTCGGGTTCGCATGCGAAAAGAAATGAAAAATACCGGTGACGGTGTTGTTGTTACAACCCAGCGGGCAGGGAGGGGGTGGAGGGGGGAACCGAGGCAAACTCCACTCCACCCCAATCCGGTCCAGTGCAGTCGCGAGCCATGCGCGCGCGCTAATCAGATCGATTTCTGGTGAATTCTTTAATTAGATTTTCATCTCGCGTTTGTTGTAATGCGCGGTTCCATTTCCAGCTGGCGTTGCTTCGTTATGTATGTGTGTGTGTGTGTTTGTTGCATTGTGACCACCGTGCGTGTGTGTCGCTCTGCGGTTTGCATTTCCTTGCGCGATCCTTTCACGATCGTAGTTGCGTGCGTCGTCGTTGCGTTTTCAACAAACAAAGCAAGAAGGAGAAAGAGGGTGACCCTTGTGATCCGCGCGATTTTTTTTTTACAAGTGAATGTATCCGAACGCACCGACCGGTGAACGAAGACGACCAAGAGGGGTGAGAGGGGAAAGAAGAAAAAAACAACAGCATTCCTGCGCACGGAGTACGAAATATAACTTATGCGATTGTGCGCGCGCGATCGCGATTTCTTCGCCGGCCTATGTTGTGCGCCCGTGTGGCTCTTGTTTTCGCCGGCTGCCGGTGCTCATTTTCTCTGAGCGCAGCGTAGAGTCCTCGAGGGGCATATGCGCTGTTGTATCTTGTTTTTTTTTTTGTTGCAGGGCGATCGCATTTTACCACGGTCATCGCGAAAATCGGCGGTCGACTTTCACGACGGTTTTTTTTTTTTTGGTGGGGGACGCTGAAGAATTACTTGTTTCGGATAGGGATCTACATATCATGCGGGGGTGAGGGAGAGGGTTCTCCTGGAAGATTGGCAGAAACAACAACGCCACGCCAAACGAGTGGCGGCGTATCATGGCCGTACGCATCGCTTGGCCGGCGGAGTTAGTAGAAACACACATTTGAACGGGTGTTTTTTCGGTTGCCTGGGGAGATCTAGAGCCTCAGTCCAATCGTGTGGGTCATTTCCGGTCCACAAGCGCTGTACGACTGATGAGGAGACGCATGCCATCTACACTACTCTCCCCGGCGCTCGTAAATTTCGAATCGGGAGATTGTGTCCCGAAGGCCTGCCTGCACAGCTGTGCGAACGAACGCGGCTTTCGAGATCACTTTCCTTCCACTTTTTCTCCTCCTGCTCAGAACGGGCGAAGAACGGTGTACCTCCCAAACGCAGGATCAAGATACTGTCGGAAGAATCATGTTCTTTTCATGCTCCGCAAGTCCGGCCCCGTTCCGGGGAGATTTGTAATTTGATTTCTTGTTTTGCCGTTTGTGTCCCCACCTCTTCTTTTTGCGCGCGGTGCGTGGCTTTTACACCTCCGGGGGATGAAACGCATATTAAGCGGCCGACGATGGACCTGCTGTTGTTACCTTCAAATTTCCTATCCGACAACGGGAATTACGCCAACCAGCGCATTATGTTCGAGAAGATGCAAAACGCGCATCGTGCTGTGTATGTGTGTGTGTGTGTGTGTGTGTGTGTGAATGTGTGTATGCACCTGACACAGAAGAGACAGGAAAAATGGCGCTCAAATGGGCTGGGAAAATAGTGAGTCCGATGAAATATGGTCAATTTTAATGGTAGGGGTTCGAGAGGGCTTCACATTTAAATCGTAACCCGATGACGGATGAAATGCGATGCGGACGCGATGGTAAAACCTATAACCGTTTCCAGCGAAGATTGATGGAAATTTTAATGAATTTTGTGCAAATGAATGCACACACTCACACGCATGATTGGCAAAATTATTGATACGAGCTTTGCGCTTTCCGGTTTTTATGGAGAAACACTATTACTGTTAAGTTGTAAATATAAAAATTCTTCGAGTCCGGATTCAACCGTGGGATCTGGATCCATTCGAAATGGAGGGTCAAGATATAGAGCCTAAGGACTTTAATGCCGGATTAAGATCCGTGTTTTTTTATCTTTTGAATTCCTTGAAATCAGGATAAAAATGCTTCTCTGTGTTGATGTATTTTTAGTTAAAATCGTGGCCGATACTGATCGCATTTGTAGGATCGATCCTAAATCAAAAGTGGATTGGGTAAAAATCCTAACAAATTCAATTAGGTTATATTCCATCCTCCCTCTTTCCACTGTAACATAATATGTATCGATTGATTTGTAAAGTCCGCGACTGTTTTCTCGCCGATTTTAACGAGCCCGAGACTGCTTCCGAACTCCTAGGAGAGCCATAAAATAAGAACCATTAAGCCACGGCGTACAGGGGGAACCCGCGAGCGTCCGATTAATAAGCGGATGCGGTTGAAATGTGCGTAAAGAATTGCAACAATAAATTTAACCCCAAATTTGATAAATTATTAAACTTCTCACCCGACGCCACCATTTTGACCTTCACGGAAGCGTGAACGCTCGCATGGATGGTGGCACGCGGAACTGCTCCAGAAATCCGGACGCCATCACGCCAGGAACGGGAGATACACAATGGGCAACACCGGGCGGGCAGGGAGGGGGGGGGGGGGACAATAAAGTGATGTGGGTTTCTCGGGCGTAATCGGCCGATAGAGCTTCGCTTCTCCGGAGCTTCGGTTGGGTGGTTCGTATCAATTTATGTACGTATGAAATATGCACGAAACGATCCTTCCAAGTTCAGGGCGCAGTCAGGAGCAGAACAAAACAAATGGAACCGTTTTCGGAAGGAACACCCGACGAAGTGAAAGCTAGTGGTTTTGCTATGCTCCCGAGGACGAACTGCTGCTGCTGCTGCTGCTATGGGCTGCGTGCATCGAAAATATGTTTAATGCTTCATTAGCGTCTACATAAATTAGTTGGATCGATGAAAATTGTATTATATAGGTGAGTTCGTGCGCCATGCACCGCAGAATGGCGAGAGGGTCCCGTGTTGTTGGCTATAGAGCGCCTACAGAAGCGCCCGAAACGCGCGCGGCCCCCAAACTGTTGATAGGAAATTCGATCAACTTGAAATGGAATTTGGTTGGGCGCGCGCTGTATGTACTTCCGTCTGAGTGTGAGTGTGAGTGTAAGTGTGTGATCCGTGCGTCTGGTACGACGGTCGATGCAGCAAAAGTACCATCAAAGCGCCCGGTAAATAGGCATAACCTACTCCACACCGGCGGAGGTGGAGTTTGGTTCCCAGCGTGGAAGCTCGGTGAAACTGTCAAGGCCCCGTCGCGCATGAAACACAGGGAGTTGCACCCGACTAGAGCCACTGCTTACGCCTCGCTTCGCCCGGAAAAGCCGGAACATTTCCGTGCCGTGCAAAACTTCCGTCTGCCGTTCACCATTTTTGATGTTCACCTGGGCGAGGAAGGAACGCTACAGGGAAAGCTTCCACCCATTCTTCTTGCACTTCGTGCCCGCTTCGTCTAAGCAAGGTAGCCACAAGGGTTCAGCCAAGTGTGAAAATGCGTTTTCCTTTTCCCCGTGAATAGACCTTACCCTTAATGACGTGATATGCCAGCGGGAACGGAGTCGGTAGCGTAAGAGAACGAGTTTTTCGAGAACGAAAGTGAACGAATAAGAAATTTAACGTCCGGTTCGGGTGTGGGGTCTGATTTGCTGCCGTCTCTAAATTAACGGCGGAGGGGAAGGTGCGGTGTGTGGTGGTGGTCTTCTTGAAAATAGTTCTTCGACACGCCACGTCCCTGCGTGAACCGAACCAGAGGAACCTTGAGGAACGAACACCTTGCACCTTGTGCTCCTGTCCTCGCTCGGCAAGACAGCGCGGAGCATGGCGTCAGAAATCAGATCACACTGGATAGAGCATGTTTTCACGGTAAACTTAACACGCCCCGGCTTTTCCGAACGCGGGATGAGGTTAGTTCCTTTTTTAACCAGTAACCAGCAATCCGGGAACAGCAATGGACTTTTACTTTTTGTACCCATTAGTTGGATAACGCGAGGAGATCAAAACATCCTGCTGATGTCTCTGGAGCTGTTAATCCACTAACAAAAATTGTCTTAAGAATATCTCATAATTTGAAGTTCATAGTCTACTGCGATGATTTTTATGTTCCGTAGCGATTTTCCACGAAATGTCCGCTCTGTGGCCCACCGTGCACGCCTGGTGAGTGCCAAGCGGGAAGGATACAAATTCTTTCAAGCGAGAACTTTCATTAAGTAGACTGTATGACTGCGGAATTGTGACGCTTAACTACGTCCTCGTCCGTAGTAGTAAGACACTAACGCTACACTGCTGCTCCGTAGCTGTGGGTAGTTAGGGCTGAAGAGGTTTCAGTTTCGAGGGACGGGGAAAACAGTCGGACCGTTGCGTAATGTCATAACGATCCGATTGCCGGGAAGTGCTGGGGGTAGATGGAGCAAACCGAGGGCAACACGCAAACCATTCCCGTAGCCAACCCATCGCCATGGGAACTGGTAATACGATATCGGATTGTGATAAATGTAATTAAAGTTGGAGAGCATGTTGGATGTTGGATGAGTCTTTTTCTCTGTGTGAGTGTGTGTGAGTGTGTGTGTGTCCTTCTTGTACTTCGACTACCATCCAGTCTCGATCCAGCTGCCATCGGTACTGCCGTGATGGCAACACGGTAAGAAAAGGTATTACAGCTTCCAACCACTACCATCCCCCGCTCCTGAGCTGTGTTACCAGCGCACTTACATCTGAGGGCTCCCGGAAGGTCATAAATGAACACGAACAATAATCGTACACACACTCCGTACACATTCCCGTACAGTCCGAGTTCACCGGGTCAGACCTGCTGGCTTCAACACGTCCTGGTTCTCGTTCCTTGTCGGTGACTCCCAGTGGGAGCGAGCGGCTTTTTACACGCCTCGCCGGACACTCGGCAAGCGGAAATCTAGTGGATGTTTGAAAGCAATCGCTTTTACATTGGACTTTGGACCGTGCTATGGAAGGTGGGGACAGGAAAGCTTTGCGCGAAAGTGATGCGCGCCGTTTTGAAAAGGCATCATTCAAATTCGTCATCATTGTCGTCGAAAACGAAATCTCCTGCATCCTGCAACTTACGTAACCTCCCACCGGAAAAACACACTGGCAATCGGAATCCATCGAATGCACATTAAAATCAATTGCCTGAGGTGTAGTAAATTAATTAAATGGACGCTCCATAATGGTTATTACCTCCCCGACACATGTAGCGAAAACGGGCAAAACGTAAGCGGATGCAGAACAAACTAATAATGTCATTCTCTAGCAGTTCACACCGGGTTCGTGCCGCTCGTACTTTCTTCTTGGCTTGCCCTGGCTTGGCTTTAGAGTGAATTTCTTTTTCGAAAAACCGTTCGCCCTTCTGGTGTGGGAGGAAGCGGGAGGAGCAGAGCCCTCAGAAAAGTTTCCTTCCTCTAGAGCAACGTTTCCATTGAAGGAGCTACCCCCTTAATGGCTCTATTCGCCGAACCGGCAGAAGATGGTGATTGGCTTTTGCGCAAAGCGTTCGCAATTAAGTTAATTGATTAGTATAAACATCTCATCAGAACGGAGAGTGTGGTCCGAGGAGCCGGTGCTGGATGCATTTCTTGTCCGGTGGTTCTTTGACCAGTGAGCGCACCTATGCGAGGAACCCTTTTGCTCATGTTGACCTCGCTGTTTAATTGAGTATGTGAGGAGTAGTCGAAAATGAGCTGCATATAGACAGGGTTTTCTGGGGATATTTCCGCAAGAACATGTAAGCGAGCTATTGAAAAGAAATTTTCTTTTAAAAATGTTTAAAAAAACCACCTCAAATGACTTCCTTTCGCTCGTAAAATTGTGTAAACGTCGTACCCAACGAAGTGCGTACACAATGTGGGCAAACCCTGTAAGGCGCGGCCAGAGTGGTTCTCGCAGCGCAAACAACTTTGTACACTTCTCTTGGACTGGATGGTGCTGACGTACAGCCGGTGCGATACGCTAATGAACCGTGAAGTTAAATCCACATCCAAACTTCCACAAACACTAGCCGTTTTATAGTGTGTGCGTTGTTCCTTCCGCTAGAATTCGGTCTGTCTTTCTATCTCTCTCTCTCTCTCTCTATCTCTCTCTCTCTCTCTTTCACTCTCTTTCTCTCGCTCGCGTCGTTTGTTGTGAAGTATGGTATGGACGTACGTTCCCAAAGCGATCCGGTCCCAATTCAGTGCCATTTCGGGTGGAAAACCTCGCGGAAGTTGATACAATAACCTAATAACTAATTGCATTTTCGTTGGTTCTGGCCTTTTCGGAGCGTCCTTGGTTGCCGAAGAGCTCCGTGCACCGTACTACCGTAGAGCGTTGCGAAGGTGGCTTACGTACGAATGCCACCCGGGAGTGTATCGCTGCATCGAGATGTATCCACAGTTGACGTTTGACTTTTTGAACGAGAGCAGCACGGGATGGACTGGCCCAGGATCACGTCGGGCAGCGAATCACACACAATAAAGCGACCGTTTTCCCTTCGACTCGATCTCGTCGCCTTGTGGACGCCGTGTTTGCTCACTCGCTCTGTACCGTGTGGTTTGCAGAAGTTTTCCCTTTGATCTCTGGCGCTTTTCCTAGGCAGGAGTAGAAGTAACAGCAGCAGCAGCAGCAGCAGCAGCAAGCAAGAAAG
>JXXA01001212.1:0-11773 GCA_000956255.1 Anopheles punctulatus | reverse complement strand
CCTCCCTACACACTAGCACAGTTCTACCTGGACTACCTGCTTCAGAAGCTCTTCTCAGCGATAGCTCGTAAACGCCCGACAGACGATTCGCTTCCGGATTGCGGTACTGGCCGGAGAACAGATGCTTCAGCGAACGCGGTCCGGTGCGTGCATCCCGACCGTAGATGATCATGCTCAGATCCTTCGTGATGATGGCTGGTCGTGCGCAGTTATCGAGCTGTTGTGTGGGAAATTCGATAAAATTTCGGTTTTAAATTCTCAATTCCAAATCGAAGCAGCATGCGCCGTCGAAATCTTACCTCAAGATATGCACTCAGCGTGATGTAGATCTGTTCACCCGTCTGCGTGACACGGTTGAGCAATGCGGAGTTGTGCAGACTCGAGTCCCAGGCAGCTTCGAAGCGGAAGAACGAACGGTCATCCCCTGGCACCTCCAACACCTCGCCCGGGAACAGGCCCAGCGACAGTACGCACGAATCCGAGTCCTCATCGTCCGCCGGTTCCGGCTGGTTGCGGATGCGTCCAACGACCAGCTCGCGAATGTCCTTCCACTTCACCTCGGGCGTCGGTTCGTGCACGATCGTGATGCGAATGCGGCGCTGAATGCCCTGGTGCAGCAGGAACAGCCCACGGCAGGGCAGATCGTCGCTGTGGTCGACGACCGCCGGAACGTACTCGCCGTTCGGAGCCAGTTCGCAGATTTCGAACCACACGAGCACGTCGTGCTTGGCCAGTACGGTCGACGAGGGCGGGCAGGGTAGCGGGCCGAACTTGGGACTGCGCACCGGCTGGCTGATCGGGATGCTCGGTGGCAACATGCGCCTTGGCGGGGGCCTCGTGATCTGACAGTCTTGCTTCGCGTCCTTGTGCAGCGGGTGGTGCTGATAGTGTCCAAACACCTTGAAGACGATCGGTTGCGTCTTCAGATACTCGATGAACGATTTCGTAACCGGAACTGTGATCTGTGGAGAGTGAGAAATGAAGTCTAGTGTTTTACTAGCTCAACACAATTCTTCACGCAGCGCATTACATTTTGTACGTGATAGAATCCAAGCGGTGCTCCAGATCCAGAGTTCTTCACCGGTTCCGTTGAGAATGCTTCCTCGTGTCGGTGCAAAAAGCTGTGTAGCAAAAAAAAAAGTACATTAATACCAGTAAAACACGCCACCACACGCAACCTCAGCACGCTTACTTAAACTGACAGAAGATATCGGCATACTCTGCCGCAATTCCCGTGGCCTGCAGTACCGTCACGCGGAACGTAAACTCCTTGCCCGGCTGCAGATGTTCGCCCGGTTCCTGATCGTTCGATTCGTGCAGCTCGGAGGCAACGCTCGAATCACCGCGACCCGAGTCCGCATCCTCCTGCTCCAATTCCTCCAGCTTCGTCGTGCCGATTTCGTTACCGCTCTCGATGTACTTTTCGTCCTTGTCCGGGATGGTGCGAATCTTCGGCACCTTGTGCTGCCCGTTCTGCTCCTCGTCGAACAGGATGCGTGCCGACTGTTTGACGCCGTTGCTAAAGTCAGCGTTCTCTTCGTCCATTACGGGCTGAACGGCTACGCGCAGGTAGCCGCGTACATCTCCACGCTCATTTACGATTGCCACCTTGTGCACGAGAGGAACCGGGTAGAGCAGGTTGCTCAGATACACGAACGATCTGCGAACGGATGAGATGAAAATAACGCGTTCAAAGTCGTGGCATCAAACAACGGGTTCCCGGTTCCCTTAGCTCACCTGCCAACCATTCGGAACCATGGGAAGCGATCGTAGAACGGATCACCGCCGGTCAAGCTTTCTACGTTATAATCCGGCGAAGTTGGGCTCAGCTCAGCTTCATTGTGATACATCTCACGCATCAATTCAAGACGTTGCCTGGAAGTATAAAAGAGCACATGATTACGTGACGATAAAATGAATACCCCACTAACTCTAACAACTGATTATTGCAGGCATATTTGTGTTCTTTTTTTGCACAATAAATTGATTATTTGTTCGATAACTCATAAATAATAGGTTATACTCATGGAATCAAATTGCGTAAATTATAACAATTAAGCTTTGTTGCTTTCTTCAGCTAATCTTTTATTCTACTCCAGCTGAATCCTCAAAGGCTTAATGATAGTATATGTTTGTGGTATAGTATGTGTGTATCGTATATGTTTAAATAATCATGCAAAGCATTGGTATTTACAAGCTTAACTCTCTATTAACCTTAATCAAGACAAAAAGCGATACTTTCGGACAAAATTGCAGCCACTTTCTTCACAATAGACTTAAGTTATACTTATAGCATAACGCAGGACGTTAACCTATTAGGGCACCTTCATTTCATCAAGGCAGCGTACGAAGCAGAAGCTAATATACAAAGCAGATCAGAAAAACTGGCCACCATCCCATCCCGTAGCAATTGACCAGATCGAGAATACGCTTCTACGATTCCGTGCGCACAGAAAAAGCCACACCGCACATGCACCGAGATTTATGCCAAGCAGTTTCTGCTAACCTAGAAGGCATCAGATTGGTCAGCGTAAGTCTTGCGCCTGCTTTCTTCAGCCCGCCGTTGCTGATAACGGAGGGTGGAGAAGATGGTGAAGATGATGATGATGAGATGACACCACCGGAAGCGGAGGAAGCTGATGAGGTGGTGGATGAAACGGAGGCAGTTGGCGAAACTGGGCAGATGCTACCGTCACAACTTGGCGTAAGCCCTTCAAGCAGCCTTGTGCCTTGTGACTGGTCCGTTGTTTGGGGTTGCTGCTTCGGAACCAACTGACCGGGGTATTCCGGCGTGTGTTCACCACTGGACAGCTCGAGCACGAAGCTCATCAGCTGCTCCGGGGACGTGTCGGTGGTATTATAGATTTGGCGCATCAGCTCCAACCGATAGCTGTCACGATAACGTACAAAGACACACAGACCGCATTAAGCGCGATGCGCGGCGGGATCCATGTTTTTTTTTTTTGGCAACCAAGTGATAAACACGTTCATCGTTCAAGCCAACCGTCAAGCAAAACGTAACAATTGTATCAGGAAAAAAATGCAGAAAAAGAAAGAAGGAGAAAAGAGCATGTTAAACCGGAATAAAGTAGAGAAAAACTATTGGGAACATATTCCTGCACTTCCAGCTCGACAAAAGCAAAAAACTAAAACGCGGTGACAAACGAAGCAGAAACTTACAATACGAATTCGGATGGAAAAAAACTTTTCGAACGAAATTTACATGAAATCTCCGAAACATATTGGGTGCGCGTTGAATCTAAAGGTAAACTAGCTCTAAAGGAGGTAGGAATGTATCGTGTGTTGTGCCTTTGAGGATGTCTTCTCCAGATCGACACGAGCTCGACAGAACAAAATAAAGAAAAAAAACTCGCATGATGGCGAAAACAGCACCCGTTAGCTCATGATGCGGGGCAGCAAAACTTACCACAGCTTCTCGAGACTCCAGTAGTGGGTAGCACCGTTCTTCGTGTCGGTCACCTCGACCGCCACGATCGTTCTCGGTACTGGCGGTGTCTGCCCGAACTCATCCTCCTGACCACCGTTGGTTAGGGCGCCTACAGCCGGGGCTGCTGTCAGCTCCGGTGGCAATGGCGAGTAGAGAGTGTCCGTCAGTAGTGTGAACTGGAACTGGACCTGGAATGGAAACGGGCGATGTTAGGAGGATTTCAAACCATTCGACGTACCTTCAACTCTCCTACCTTCTTCTTCAATTCAACCGAAATAGCATTGGCTTCCTTTAGGAAGATGGCGTTACCCCACAAATCATCACGGAGCGATGTGAATTGATGGTAGCGCCACTTGCGGAAGGCCCACGCAGCAAGGCCTGCCTCGCGTGCCGTCCAGCAGGACTCAAACAGTGGATTCACTGTAAAGGTATTTTAAAATTAGTGCCTCTCGTTTCGCTGTTTTTTTTTTCCATAAAGCACATTATTTACCAAAGATATCCTCTTCCTGGTGGAAGTCTTCCGGGCTGTAGCTGCTGTACATCGACATCGTCATCGACTGTTCCTCCACTTGCTTCTGTAAAGCATCGATTCTGGCCTCGTATGTCTAAAGCAATCGGTCATAGAAATAATAAAAATGGCAATAAATATAAACAGAGCACCACAAATCAAACTCCCAGCTCTAAATTACCTTGCGTTGCTCCTCAAACTCCTGATCAGCAGCTCGCTTCTCACGCTTGTACTGTTCCTCCAGCGCAAGCAGTCGCTTCTCCATTTCCGCCTTCAGATCGATGCCCTGCTTCTCGAGCAGCTCGCACTGGGCAAAGTTCCAATCGGCGATCTCGCCACTGTTGCCGGGCGTTTCGCACACGTCTACCTCCTTGTTTTTCTCGCGCTTCTCACGCGCCTGCTCCGGATGGGTGAAGCGGAACACGTGATTGCGACCGAGAATCACACGCGACCCGGTCTGTAGCACCTCCGGTTCGATCACCTTCCGGCCGTTCACGTACACCAGTGCATCCTTGTGCGGGACGAGCGTCACCACGCCGTCCTTGTTCTCGAACACACAGTGCTCCTTGAGGATGTGCGAACCGGACAGTTGAATGTCCTGCGGTACATTCGCTTCGGACGTACCGAGACGGGTAAGTCCTGCATGGATAAGGAAACGAATGAAACATGATACCCACTAACTCCACAACCGTCGCACACAGGGGGCCATCCTTACCGTCCTTTATGTAGTACAGCAAACACTCGGACAGCGTTGGATCCTCGTTGAGGTTCACCAGATGAGGTGATTTCTTGGGTGAGAAAACTCCCACCGTAATGCCATCCTCCTTCACGGCCACACCCATTTCGGCAAAGACCGCCTCGCGCTGGACGCGAATCTGCTCCGTGCGCTTCAGCTTCTCCTCCCAGGTTTCGTTCAGCTCCGCGATAAGCTTTTCACTCGCCTGCAGCTGATCGACCGCCATCTCCGTGCTGGAACCGGTGCGTTTGCGGTTACGATTGGGCGAGTGGATCTTCTTCTCGCCATCTTCGCCCTCCTCGGTAATGACCACACCGCCAACTGACTCAATCTTGTCCGACTTGATAAGACATTCATCCTCTGGAACGAAAAATGACAGGATCACCCATTAGTATACGTTTTCGTAATGCACACTTGAAGCGTTGGATATTATTGATTTAACTATAGATTAAATTATTACTTATTACAGTGGTATTTATGCATCTTTACTGATTTGCGTGTGAATCGTAGTGAATTATTAAGTGTGAAACGTGTTACACAGATGAAGAATTGAGCTGATTTGCAAATTGAAGCGCTTTCATCATGGTTTATCCTTGCTTCATTTTCATGGGCAAATCGTACACAAAAATCTAAATCTAATGCACGACAACAGTTTAACATTCACAACGAATAAGACAACCGATGTTTTAGATACACAAACACACATATTATAGCAGCAGCGGGTTGAACAAATGGTAGAGTTTCATCATCGTTTGATTTTCCTAATGGGGCCGAAATTGGAGCGATAAATTTTGATACTTTCACGTTTTGTCCAACCCGTGGGAGAAGAAGAATTGAGCAGAAACGGAAATATTTACGAACAGAATGTATGGATTTCTAGGTGAATGCATATATGAAGAGGCTCGTGCAGATGTGTAGCAAATGTATGTACATAACGTAAACGTACCGGAACGAAATAAAGGATATTCGTTTCTGCTGTAAGTGGCATACTTGTGTGTTCGGGACAGTGTTCACAGAAGCAACAGGTACGCTTCGCTCCGGGACTGCGCCCGAAGCGTCTTTTCAAAGCGGAATAGCAAAGGTAATTTAAATGAGGCACACATGCTCATTTTAAATAGCACACACACACACACTGACGTAGCTCAAACAACCACGCGTTCGGTCGCGACTGTTTTGGTTCACAAAAATAAGCTCTTTTTGGTAGCTTAGAGCGAAAGAAACTCAACATATTTTTTTTGTTGCTTGTACAAAAAAAAACAAAAGCCTGCAAATGATAAAATAATTAACACAAACCGAAGCTGTATGGGCTATGGATGGACGATAACGTGAAGAAAAAAACAAATGTATGAGCAATTACTAAATTGAAAGCAAAAATTGTCACAGTAAGTAAGTTTACGATTGATAGTACGTAACGTAAAAAGAAAATGAAAACGGTTTGGTTTCGGCAAAAGTACGGCAGGCGGGTAGTAAACGGAAGTAATCTTAGCATTTCGACGGCTGTTGGCTCTACTTACTATTAGCATCTCGCTTTTCACAAACCACTTTACCGTCCGGTCCTACATGTAAAAGTGTAGTACAAGTGATTAAAACTTCACGGTTCAACACATTCGTGAGAGAGATTATTGGTTTTGCAAGCTAAGCTCCGCCAAGCTTCCCCATTGCTAGCGCTCTCGCTGTGTTGTGGGCAGTGTTTTCAAATTTTGTTTCGATTGTCTTTACTCCAAACGCAGTTTCCAAGCATTCCAAATCGTGGGCGGATCATGGATGTGTGCAAGCATGACACGGAGTATGGGGGTGGTAGTACTGATTTCGATTCGATTTTGAATTTTGAATGTATGAACAATTTTGGTCCCATCTAACAAACAAATCAACACGCAAAGAACAAGAAACTCATAGTGGTGTATGCTTCGGTAAAGAAAAACGGCCAAAAGAACGCATTCCAAATGTGATTAATAGAAGGTTCAAAATTAATGTTTTTTTTTTTGTAGGAGCAGGATGGCAGGAGGGATGATTTTGAAATGAATCTTAACGGTAGCGTTTCCTCCGGATAAAAAACAGCAATTACGTGAAACTAAACAGAGGAACAGATCCGATCGAAGAGAAGCATTCGCGTTCCTAGCGAATAGTTCCTATTCGCGTTCTAGCAAGGAGGAATAAACGGGATGTCTGCAAGCGTTTGCTTCAAGCACAACGGCAGCACAAGCAGTGAACGTTCCGTACTCACCTTCCTGCACCTCGATCCCTTCGGCCTTGAGTAGCTCGCGCAGCTTCTGTATCTCTTCCTTGAGCTCGCGGATAAGCTTCGCGTTGGCGTCCTCGTTGACCACAGCCTTGCAGACGATCTGCTTCGCACGGTCGGCGTATCTGCGGGGACAAGATAAGACACGGCATGACTTTGCTTCCCAGCTCATCGGCTGCTTAAAGCCGTGAAAACAAACCTCAAGGTGCTGAGCGTTTCGTCGTAGTTGATATCGGCCGGCGATATCGCAGCAATCATAGCCGTCTTTGAGTTACCGCCAAGATTTTCTCTCAACAACCAGGTCAGCACCGAGTCACGGTAGGGGATGAAATCGGCCTTCTTTGATTTTTTGTTCTTCGATGCCTGCGTAGTAGGAGAGAATTTTCGAGAATGTTAGAGTAACGTTTAACATAAAAAATGGAACATTTATAGCATTTCAATCATACTACGATACAAATCTCACATATAAAAACAAAAAATATAAATTTTGCAACTCGATTTTTTGGATATTGTGTGTAAAAAAAAAGATCATAATATGAAAACTAATTATTGATTCACCCAATAGGTAAACTTAATTATACACCTCGTCCTACGAAACACGCACACCAACAATCACTACTAAGAAACACCTAAAAACAGCTATACTTACGGACTGTAGCAAAGAGCAGTTCACATGGGTTTATGGACACGATTCGGTAATGATGATGATTGGTATGAAAATAGTGACGGCGAGATCGATGAAGTGATGGAAGATTTAAATAAGAGAAATGAATCAGTATAGAATCGTCTAAATGTAAGTAAGAAAATCCATACGCAAGAACAAAACAAAACATCTAAACGAGTAATGGTTGAAATGGATTCACGATGCACACCATCATAACGATTACCTTCGCCTACAAAGGAGACGAGGAATGGAGTGGTGGAGCACAGGGGGAGAACATTCCACTAGGACATAAAACCTAACACCCGGGAAACGTTCATCTAATACGTCTCCACAATGCTAGCACGGATTAACATCGAAAAGTACTTACAATTTCCGCCAGCGCCGAAATAACCTTGCCCAGCGTGGTGAGACTCTTGTTGATGTTGGCTCCCTCCTTCAGGCGGGTGCCCTTGGCGCCGGTTGAGTCCGCCCGCTCGGAACCGGCCAAATCGACCAGACTAATTTTCGAAACCTTCTCCGTCTCGAGGCTGGTCATGCGGTCCTGGCGCTTCTGGGTGAAGAAAATCGTAAACACAGCGTGCGACCGGGAGCTCGTTTCGTTCATGTTGGTGGCCGCGACGGTTCTGTGACGGTGGACACAAAATGGTTCCATTAGCACGGTTGCGGTGCGCCGCGTGGTTCATTAGCCGCGTGTTGTGTGTCGTCTAATTACCGTGCTTTGTTGCCCTCGTCGATCAGATCGTGAATGTCCTGGTAGGAGGTGACGGCCAGCTTGGACAGGTCCTCCACGTACGGGCCGAGCAGCGGATGCTCGCGCACCTTCAGATTGCCCTTGTTCTTCGGGTTCAGCAGATCGCGGACGCGCTCGCAGTAGATCTCCATGTACGACACCTCGACCGAGTACTTCAGGTCGTCGCTCTCCGTTTCCTGTATCCGGCGGAACAGATCCTTGCAGATCATCGGTATGACGCCCTCCTGGCTTTCCTCCTGCTTGCCCATCATGGTGTACGACTTGCCGGCACCGGTTTGACCGTACGCGAAGATGCAAACGTTGTACCCGTCGAACGAGTGCTGCAACATTTCCTCCCCAATGTCGGAGTACACCATGGCCTGTGTGGAGAATTCCGGATCGCGTGGCTGTTGGCAAAGAGGAAAACGGGACAGTCCATCACTAACGGGAACAATCGCGTGAATCGGCCTCTGACTTACGTCGTGTGACCAGTAGGAGTAGTCGTAGTTGAAGCGCTTGACCGACTCGCTCGAGCCGGGCGGCACTTTCGGATTTGTGATGCATGTCGTGTTGCCGGCCATTTCGATGATACATTTGGACTCCCGGGCGATCTCCCGGGAGTTGAAGGGTCGCACTCGGACCGCCACCTTCACGGACGACATGACGGCGAGAGGCCCTAGGCCCTGTTTACGCGGGGTTTAGATCTGTGGAGCAAACAAAAAAAGCAGAAACTTGTGTGAGAAACTTTCAACGATGGAGGCGCCCGGTGAGTTTTACAATTACAAATATTTCCCCGTCATATGCTGGGGCAAGAAGAATTGGAACAACCAAAAAACCACAATAATCGTTTTTATTTCGAACTTTCCTAATCACCAGCCCACGGGCGCAACTCATGAACCGCATATGGAGCTTCATTCGATAAAAATAAACTAAGGAAAGTCATTAACAACTTTCCATTCAGAAGAAAATGAAGGTAAAACAAGGAAGACCCGAAAAGAAGTTTGTTTTTTTCTGTGTTCGCGGATAATGTAATCAGCACAGCAAGTAAAGTTTTCCACACCAAGATTAACATGAACACCGCGGGATGGAGGGAACGAAAAAGTGGCGCAAAAGTCTCGATACAGCGTACCAGCGATTACGGGAGGGAAAATGTTTCAAGGT
Source organism: Anopheles punctulatus (assembly GCA_000956255.1). Taxonomy (NCBI): domain Eukaryota; kingdom Metazoa; phylum Arthropoda; class Insecta; order Diptera; family Culicidae; genus Anopheles; species Anopheles punctulatus. The sequence goes on along the minus strand of JXXA01001212.1, from coordinate 2,287 downwards.
TCATTTCCATACCAGCGTAATGAAACCCCAACATTAACACTCCACAATCCATTGGCCGCAGATGGAAACATAAAGGGGAAAGAGGCGAGAGCCTTTCGTGGATAACTTTGATCCAAGCTCAAAAGGTATTTAATTCATTCCGTGTGGAAATGGTGGGTCAACAAGAAGCTGTTTTTGGGTTTTTTGAAGAGCAGTTTTCAAATCATTCTCGTTTAGCTCCGCAAAGGGCCATCGGAACATGTTTCCATTTCAATAAAAGGTTTAATTTAGAGCCAGACAACATAAATCACGCCCCACGAATGTTACACGTTGGCGTAAAATGTCGCACATAATAGCCGCTTGGATTACTGCTCTGTCTCCGGAGAAGAGCAATCGTTGTCATTGCAGTAAAAAGAGAGCGAGAGCCCATTTGCTAACGCTTTCTCGCTCTCTCCCGTGAAGCACGGTTTGAATAATTGCAATCAGAAGAGGAACACCCGAAAACCGGATTCATTTCCGATTGTTCCGCCCCGTGGGAGGTCGTCTGTTTTATCGTCCACCGGGCGTCCGAGCGTACTAACAATCGTCTACTGGACAAATTCGCCACAGGACGTCCGTTTCGTTTGTTTCAATACGAAATTAATACCCCAAAAAAAAAAAAAGAAAGTCCTTGCTAGATGGGAATGGGCTGCCGCCCGGCGACGCAGACTGCTCTGGTGGAACGAAGGAGCCGAGTTTCAAATTAATCACCACGAAAAACACACGATTGTTTTTGCGGAGGATTAAAAGGCTGGGCTGCGAGAACGGAAAGCGATTGATTATGAGGTGCAGAGAGGGAGAGAGGGAATTTAATTTTACCCTTTTACGTGATTAAAACATCCCCCCTGAGGAGGAGTTGGAGGATTAGAAAATGATTGGAAAGTGGGATTTTTATTTTTAAAACGGAAATTCTACAAAGAAACTCGAAATTAACTTTTTGCATTAGACGATACGAGAAAACAGAAACGCCAGCCAGCCAATATACGGGAAGCGATTTCTAAGAAGTTCTACGAAAATCTATTTATAAAGGGTAAATCCATTACGAAACTTCACCATCCATTTCAGTACAGTGTGCTTGGGACGCTCGAGCACGTTTTTAGCAGGTGAATTCGCGTGTGTTTGCCATTTTTAGTATGGCATTTTTTTTTTGTTTTCTTTTTATATCAGCATCGACCACCGACAGAAAGGCACGCCGAAAGCTTTCCCCTGCCCGTCCCTAATTAATCATTGGCACGCAATCCAATTTGTTGCATATCGCCCACGCCCGTGCACATAACTCGCGCTTCGCTTCGAGGTGAAGGTAAGCCAAGGGTGGCTGGCTGGCTTTCCGTTCAATCATCGTAGGTCGGGAAAGCTGATCGCAAATACTGGGTCGCGTAAGGAGTGGCTGAGCGGGTGGAAAAGATTATGATTAACATTATGTGACGAGGCCTAAGCAAACAGTGTTCCTCTGGCTGAACGGCTAAGTGCACACAGGGCTAACAAACAAGTTCGAAGGACACGCACGAAACAGGAGCTCGCTTAGGAGAGCGACGTGCTAGTGGTAACATTTTTACGCTTTTGAACTTTCTTATCGGTTTGATACTAAGCGTTGGTGTACACTTTTTTCCTGCGTCCACAGTGTGTGTTTGTCGTGTAGAAGGACGCTGTTCATCGGCCAAAAGCGTTCGTTACACACGCGAGTGCGGGCGCCAGATGTCTGCCTGCGACAGCCCTTCTAATGGAGCGTTTCTTTCAACGCGGAACACTCGCTAATATGGAAATGACATGTTATTTTCTTATTTTTGTTTTTTTTTTAAGGAAAAGAACAAGTGGATGTGTTCATGATCAACTTACTACGACGTAGGAAGGATTTTCGGAGAAGGTTAAAGCGTAAAAAACATTAGAGAACAATGTACATTCATGTACTTCAATAAGCGTGGGTTAAAAAGGACGATAAAAGAAATTCTAATATAAACTTCTCCAAGGTAAGTTTTCTCTCTCCTTCCATTACCCTATCTCTCTCGCATCGCAGAAGCTTGAGGGAAATATTCCTCACTCGCCATTACGCCGTAGAAACGCATTATCATCCTCTCATTACATGCTGACCTGCTGACCTTATAATCAAATGTGTTACGGCGTCGCTTGGAACCGCTGTAATCGCACGAAGCTGGCCCTACAACGCAACGGACGCGGATAATGGCGAGCTACCTCCAACACCTATTGCAGCCAGCTGCGAGGAGTGTTTCCACTGCTGGTAGCTCAACAGTATCTGGTAGCGGAATGAAAA
>JXXA01001206.1:0-17971 GCA_000956255.1 Anopheles punctulatus | reverse complement strand
GTGCCGCTGCCAGATCTGTTCTCCGATCTCGAAAACATCGTCGACATTCGACTGGACTGGGTGTCAGGAAATTGGTACTATCTTGACCAACAACGAGAGATCATCTTCGTCTGCTCTCCGCAAATGTTACACTGTGCGATCGTCGTTGAATCCTTGGCCGCCCGCCTGCACCCGCGACGAATGGCTCTCGATCCGACAAAAGGTTTTCTGTTCTTCACCCAATTGGACAAAGTAGTCGTTAGCATTGAACGGTCACTGCTCGATGGTACCAACCGCACCTCAATCGTGACGAAGAAAATCGTTACTCCAGTCGATATAGCGCTTGATTTGGTGATGCAACATGTTTACTGGCTAGACACGTATCTAGATACCATTCATCGTGTCAATTACGACGGCAGTGGACGTTGGTTTGCCAAGCGAACCTACGATTTTATGTTCAATTTCCAGATGCTCTTCGCGCTCGACGTATTCGAACGAACGCTCTACATGGCGTCCTGGAAAAATAACAGCATTATTGCACTGAACGGTACCACTGGCGAGGCGAGGGTGATCGTACCCGATGCCCAACATGCAGTGCATTTGCGGGTGTTTCATCGACAGAAGCAACCGGAAGTAGCGCATCCGTGCCGCATACAAAACGGGGGGTGCGATCAGCTGTGCATTCCAGTATGGAAAAAAATCGGTGTAGCCATTGCGCAGTGCATGTGTTCGCCGGGCTACCGCCTAAAAACAAAGACACAGTGTGTGCTTATCAAGCGACCAACGTTTTTGCTATACGCCAAATCGAATCCCGCCATGATACGAGGTTTCGCGGTAGGGATCAAATCGCAGGAAGCAATCGTGCCCGTTACTAACCTCGGACCGCACATCACCTTCGACTATCACGTTGAGGATCAGTTAATTTTCTTCTCGCATCACAACACGTATGTGAAACCCCCTTGGTTTGCCTTGCTGAGCCAAAGTATTAACATTCATGTATACTATTTCAGAACCGCAGCATCATTTCGAATTGAAGTTCAAAAGCTAGACGGTACGGGACGAGAACGAATTCTACACGATTTTGGATCATGTGGCGGAATATCGTACGATTGGGTGGGAAACAACATTTTTTGGACCAATTCTGATCGAAACCAGATATCGGTGGTTAAACTCGGTTCCAAGCTAATGGTGTACACCATATTGCGCCATCTTTATGCACCCAAGTAAGTGATTATGAACCAGACAATATGTTGCATACTGTTCTCTTTCGCAAAACAAACATTACTGATTATGTTTTCTTTACACAGTTCCATTGTGGTGGATCCAAAGCAGGGCTGGATGTATTGGTCGTCGTGGTCAATTCCCAGTGGACGTATCGATCGTGCGTGGATGGATGGGAGACACTCTGAATTGCTCGTTAACAGCAAACAACGGCCGATCGAATGGCCAACGGGGCTTTCGATAGATACGATCCAGAAACGATTATACTGGTGTGATGCACGGCTCAGCGTAATCGACAGCGTCAACCTTGATGGTAGCAATCGTGTGCTACTCTTCGATGGGCGTGCCCAAGATCAATTCCCTATTGCCTTGGCTGTTCACCGTCAACTCATTTATTTCGCCGACAATGTAAAAGGTCATATCGAGAAACTAAACTTGAGCGATCCTCATACGCTAGAAACCATTGCGATAGAAAAGCCGCAGATTTTAGGTCTTAAGATTTTCGATAACCTTACCCAGTACGGTGGAAGCGGCCGGAATGCATGCGAAGTAGATTGTCCGGGTATTTGTTTAAACACTCCATCCTCTGCCAACTGCAAATGTGGAGATGGTTACGTATTGACTGTTTCAAGCGTTGGAAAACCAGCCACTTGCGTGCCGTTTGATTTGCGGCACTCGCTGGTAACGTGTAACAATGCTACTCACTTCTTATGTCGCAATAAGATCGAATGCATTCTGAACGAGTACACGTGCGATGGCGATCGGGACTGTGAGGATGGTAGCGACGAGGAAACGACGCCAGACGGTCCTTGCGATCCGAACTGTGATCTGGAGCACAATTTCAAGTGCGACGAGCAGCGATGCATTAGCCGCGTGCATGTTTGTGATGGATCGGTGGACTGCATCGACGAAAGCGACGAGGATTACATCAACTGCCCAAACAAGACCTGCAGTGAGCATTTTTTTCAGTGTGAAGTAAGTCATCGATGCATACCAACCACTTGGGTGTGCGACCGACACCTGGACTGCGGACCGAACGATAGTTCCGACGAACCAGAACACTGCCACAAATGTCCAGAATTTGAGTGCAAAAACACAGTGTGCCTACCATTTGAGTTCCTCTGCGATGGTGTCGATAACTGTGGGTAAGTACAACGATTTGGATCGAATGGATACGTACAGTGCAGTATAATATCGTTATTGCATTCTAGGGACCGTTCGGACGAAACGCAATGCGATATAGATTGTGGTGCTGATGGATTCTTCTGCAGTCCACATGGTTGCATCCCTCGTTCGCTAATGTGCGATCCGAAATTAAATTGCCTGAATGCGTTACACGAATGCGACAAACTTCCGAAGGTTGGTAGCGACAACAAAACGTATTCCGGTATGTCAGACCTGTCAGAATCGGAGGTGAAGGAAATGTGCAAGGACGATATCAAAATTGTCTGCAGTTCCGACAGGCAGTGCGAAGAAAGCTATAGTCACTTGTGCCAACAAATCAAACCTATTAATGAAACAACGATCTGCCACCATCCTGATCGGCTGTGTCGCGTATCAAACGAGTGCATAAAGGTAAAACAACTATGCGACGGACGTACAGATTGTCCTGATGGCACAGACGAGGGTTTTCGCTGTGCAGAAAAAGTGTGCGACACAACCAGCGACTGTTCACACATGTGTCACAATGCACCAGAGGGACTAGTTTGTTCCTGCCCACCACATTTATTCCTACAACTGAACGGACGTGACTGTGGTCATGATCACGCGTGTGAGTCTTGGGGAACATGTTCGCAAACGTGCACGAAATCCGGAACACACTATCGGTGCAGTTGCGTAGAAGGGTACACGCTAACGTATGATAAATTTACTTGTCGGAGCAACAACGGTGATTCGCCTTACGTTATCTTTAGCAATCGTCAGGAAATTCTCGGGGTCGATCTGAATACACTTGGTGTGAAGAGCTTTTACACATCACTCCGAAACACGATCGCACTGGATTTCCTCTACCGTAACGACTCGATTCAGATATTCTGGTCGGATGTGATGGACGACAAAATCTACAGAGGTACATTGAAGAACGACACGCTGAGCAACGTGGAAGCGGTAGTGCAGTCGGGGCTTTCGACGGCCGAGGGTTTGGCTGTGGATTGGATTGGAATGAACATCTACTGGATCGATTCTAATCTCGATCAGATTGAGGTGGCTAAAACAAATGGCAGCTTCCGGAGAACGCTGGTCGCCGGTGATATGGTAAACCCCCGGGCTATCGCTCTCGATCCGATGGTGGGAATTCTTTTCTGGACCGACTGGGAGGAAGGATCGCCAAGACTGGAACGGTGCACGATGGCGGGTGAAAACCGTACGGTGATCAAATACGTTGGTGCAGATGGAGGCTGGCCGAACGGGATCGCGTTAGATTACATACCGCGCCGTGTCTACTGGATCGATGCACGATCCGACTCGATCCACACGATCACCTACGATGGCCAGGACCACCATCTCGTGATTAAGGATCAGGGTGTCCTAGCGCATCCATTCAGCATAACCGTTTTCGATAACTACGTGTACTGGACCGATTGGCGCACGTATTCTGTGATCCGGGCAAACAAGTGGAACGGCACGGATGTGACAGTGATACAAAAAACTCAGAGCCAACCGTTCGGCATTCAAATCCTACACTCCAGCCGGCAGCCCAACTCGCAGCCCAACCCGTGTGCCGTAAATAATGGCGGTTGTTCTCATCTCTGCCTGCTTAGCGTGGGCCTGCAGCACGAGTGCGCCTGTCCTCATGTAATGCGCTTGCACGAGGATCGTATGCAGTGCGTACCGAACGAGGAAATCTTGCTGTTTGTTATGCTGACCGAAATACGAGGCGTCGATCTGCAGCAACCGGCGCATTATACGATTCCCACCATCAGTCATCAGACGCAGGTAGTTCAACCAGCTGTACTCGATTACGACATTAGCGCTGCCCGTCTATATTGGAACGATATTCAGCTCAATGAAATCAAGTCGTCCGGACTTGCGACAGGTCCGATTGAAACCATTCTCGATACGGACATTTCCCACTCGCTGGGATTTGCTGTTGATTGGATCTCGAAGCTGCTCTACTTTTCCACTGGCGACGAAACACACAGCCGCATTATGGTCAGCAATCTGCATGGCGAATATGTAACAGAGATTGCCGATGATTTGGCGCTGATCAACAGCCTGGTGGTGCATCCTACAAGGTAACAAATGCAACAAGCTGTACTTAATATGTGGCGCAGACAATTTACAGATTATACTATTGTATCACTTCAGAGGTATGATGTACTTTGCAACGATGAGTGAAACGCCCAAGTTGTACGAACTGTACGCGAGTCGTATGGACGGATCGGAACGGCAACTGATTAGCAACTCGACGTTCCATCCAGTGGATAGTTTAGCACTCGACTTCGAAACAAATCGGTTGTATTACATAGCTTCGCAGGCCGCAGAAATTTACTACTACGACATTGGAAGTGGAAAGGTATATTTCTGAAATTGGTGTCATTTGCGCAATGTTTCGTTAGTTGTTTTTTTATTTATTTATTTTGTTTTTTTTTGTAGATTATTCAAGTGCTCGCGTACCATCAAGACAGACATCCGATCAGCACTATAACAATATACCGCGATTCGATATACTACGACGATAATCAGGAAGGGCGCATAATGCAATGCAACAAAAACCTGTGCCAGAACCCTGTATCCGTGCGTAACAATACGAGCGCTCTTAATGCGATCCGAATGTATCATCCCGGTGCGCAAAGTGGAACGAATTCGTGCCAGAAACGCAAGGTAGGATCCGCTGGAACAGGCTGCGAACATTTGTGCATTCCGGTGTCGGCTCAAAGTCACGTGTGTCGTTGCGCAATCGGATATAAAAGTGACATTCACAACGCATCCCGGTGCGTTGGCTTGGACGACGTGTTGGTCTATTCGGTAGGCCATCAGCTGAAGGGAATTGCACTATCACCAGCGGATGGTACCACCGATCGCAGCACACTTGGACCATTGCAACAAATTTCCTTAGCAACGAGCATCGATTTTAGTGTTGCACACGATTACGTCTACATCGCCGACACGGATCGAGGATCAATTACTCGCATCAAACGGGATGGCAGTGGACGGGAAGTTATTATCAGCAATTTCGAACAGGTGGTTGACGGAAGCACGGTTGATTGGTTGGGAGGTATTGCGGTCGATTGGGTGTCGGAAAACATCTACTGGACCGATCAAAAGCGCAATTTAATTGAGGTGGCTCGTTTGAACGGAAGTCTGCGGTATGTGGTAGCTTCGGATGTAGAAAGTCCCCAGCTGCTTGCCATCGATCCGATCCAGGGGTATCTGTTTTACGCCGGTCGTGGCACCATCGGACGGATGGGGCTGGACGGGTCCGGTAACTTCATTCTTGTCAACCGCTCCGCTGGTATCAATGACATCGCATTAGACCTCGACAACCAGGTTGTTTATTGGTGTGAAACGATATCTGATACAATCTGGAAGGTGGACTACGATGGTAACCTGAAGCGAATGCTGCTGAATGGTACACTGCACATGCTGAACCCAAAATCGCTGGATCTGTTTGGCGATAAGATTTACTGGTCAGATTCCCGGGGTGACATTAATGAGGGAAGCTTGAGCAATATTTTCAATTATCGGCCTATTGTAGAATCACTGGAAGGTTCGTCACTGAAGGACATTAAGATATTCTCTAGCCGAAAGCAGAGCAAAACAAATGCGTGTGGTGTAGCTAATGGTGGTTGTCAGGAGCTGTGTTTGTTCAACGGCACGGATCCTATTTGTGCCTGTTCGCATGGAAAAATTTCGTCTATAGATTTGAAGACTTGCGAGCCGTACGACAACTTTTTACTCTTCTCGCGCCAATCGGCTATCGAAAGCATACACATGACGGACGCGAACAACATAAATGGACCGATTCCGGAAATCAAGAATGCTTCCTACCTGAAAAATACTATCGCATTGAGCTACGACTACGAGCAGAAGCTGATTTTTTACTCCGACATTGATCACAGTACCATCAACTGCGTGCACTTCAACGGCACCAACCATCGACGGATCGTTACCAAGCAACTGACCGTAGAAGGCCTTGCGTTCAATGTCGCTTCTCGTGTCCTTTTCTGGACCTCGAACAATGAGGCAGCGATTCGATCATTAAATCTCAACAATGCATCGCTCTCCGACCCGGTTGCTAACGCGGCGCTGGTACAGGACGTGATTAAGCTACGAGCTACAGACAAACCGCGCGGAATCGCTGTCGAGCCCTGTCTCGCGATGGTGTACTGGACGAACTGGAATCAACATGCACCGTCCATTCAGCGTGCTTATCCATCGGGATACGGGCTGGAAAGTATCATCACGACCGACATTCAGCTGCCGAACGCTCTCACACTGGACTACCAGGCGCACAAACTCTACTGGGCCGACGCAGTGCTTGATAAGATCGAACGCACCGACTACGATGGAAAGCACCGGGTGGTGCTGGCACACTCAACTCCCAAACATCCATTTGCGTTGGCAGTGTTTGGTGATCTCTTGTTTTGGACCGATCTTACCGTGCACGCGGTCATCCGAGCGAACAAGTACTCCGGTAGTGATGCCGTCTTGTTGCGGCGCGATATTTTACAGCCTATGGGTATCGTGGCAGTGCAGCCGCTGGACAAGGAGTGCGTCGGCAACCCGTGCAACATCCTGAACGGGCTGTGTGAGGACATATGCATGCTCGATGCGTATGGGAAGGTGGAGTGTCACTGTACGCAGGGCGTGTTGGCGTCCGATGGACAGCGATGTATTGCCCGGTCGGTTAGCAACTGTACTGCGTCCCAATTCGCCTGCACCAATGGCAACTGCATACCGTTTCATCTTACGTGCGATTCAATAAAACACTGCCCGGATGGTTCCGATGAGCTGACGACGTATTGTGCCGCTCGCCCGTGTCCCAGTGGATTTTTCCGCTGCAATAATGCACGCTGCATACCGCAAATCCAACAGTGTAACCATATTCAGAACTGTGGTGATGGCAGCGACGAGCTTGGATGCAGCTGCAACAATGCGACGCACTTCCGGTGTGCGAATGGGCAGTGTATCGTGAAGTCGATGCGCTGCGACTACGAACCAGACTGCAAGGACGTGTCGGACGAGATCGGGTGTCCGGTGATGCGTAACTGTGTTGCCGGCTTTGTGAGGTGCGAAAACACAACCGCCTGCTACATGCCGAGCTGGCGCTGTGACGGTGAGAACGATTGTTGGGATGGTTCAGACGAGCAGAACTGTCCGACGGCTGTACCGACATGTCCGGAGGATAAGTTCCTGTGCGCGAATGGTCGCTGCATACCGCAGTCGTGGCGGTGCGATGATGAGGACGATTGTACGGATGCGACCGAGGGTGGGCTGAGTTCGGACGAGATGGGATGCGTGAAGCACTGCAAACCGAACCAATTTAAGTGCACCAACACATCGGAGTGTATCTCGAACAGCTGGCAATGCGATGGGCATCCGGATTGTGCCGACGGATCTGACGAAGGAGAGCACTGTTCGCGACGTGACTGTCGCGAAACGGAGTTCCAGTGTCCCACGACTAACCGGTGCATCCCACAGAAGTGGGTGTGTGACGGTGACGTTGATTGCGGTGCGACACAGGACGACGAGATGGGCTGTGATGAGGTAATGCTCAACGAGTGTGATAGGACGTCGTTCACGTGTAAGAATGGCGAGTGCATTAGTCTGCTGCACGTGTGCGACGGTGAGCAGGACTGCGTGGATGGTTCTGATGAACCGCTGTACTGTAAGGAAGGCGACGAGGGGTACGATGATGACAAGACGGCTGCCGGTATGGACGATATACTGTGTGGCGAACCAGATCGGTTCCGATGCACCAACGGTAAGTGCATCGAGCGCAATCTCACATGCAATGTGAACGACGATTGCGAGGATGGTTCGGATGAGGATATACGGCTGTGTCGTAACACGACACTCATATGTGCCGGCCCGGATTTGTTCCGCTGTGAGAGTGGAGCTTGCATCACGAGTAACATGCTCTGCGACGGTGCGAACGATTGTGGTGACTGGAGTGACGAGAAGTCGTGCAAGGTAAACGAGTGCGAAATGATTCCGGATCTGTGCGCCCACGAGTGTGAAGATCGTCCCGTAGGCTATGAGTGTGTGTGCCGGGCGGGGTACCGGGTGAACGTCAACAATAAGCACCTGTGCGTGGATGTGGACGAGTGTACGGAACAGCAGCCGCGACCTTGCACCCAGACCTGTGTCAATTCGCATGGCTCGTATCACTGTTCGTGCCTGCCAGGATTCGTACTTCGTGACAATGATACTTGCCGTGCGGACGGGGATCAGATTGCACCGCCCAAACTCATCTTCTCCAATCGGTACTATCTGCGGGAAGTGGATTTGTCTGGCGGAATAACGATCTTGGCCCACAATCTCACCAATGCGATTACGCTTGATTTTGACTGGCTGGAACGGTGCTACTACTGGTCGGACGTGACTCGTACGGTGACTACGATCAAGCGAATGTGCGATAGGACCGTCGGCGGCAAGACGAATCGCACGATCGAGGTGCTGCATAGAACGAATCTGAAAAATCCCGAAGGTTTGGCGGTCGATTGGGTGGGCCGGAATTTGTACTGGTGCGATAAGGGTCTCGACACTATCGAAATGTCGAAGCTGGACGGGCGATATCGGCGGGAGCTGCTAAGCAAGGAGCTACAAAAACCTCGTGCCATTGCGCTGGATCCCTATCGGCGTAACATGTATTGGTCTGACTGGGGCGACCTGCCGCACATCGGTCGAGCAGGGATGGATGGCAGTAATCAAACGATCCTGATCAAAGATCAGCTTGGCTGGCCCAACGCACTCACGATTAGTTTCGAAACAAACCACCTGTTCTGGGGTGACGCACGGGAAGACTACATCGCGATGAGCGATCTCGACGGGCAGAATGTGCGAGTGTTGTTGGCAAAATCTCGCCACCCGCTACTAAATCTGCATCACGTGTTCGCTATAGCCGTGTGGGAAGATCGCATCTACTGGTCCGATTTGGATTCGAAAACGATCGAGTATTGTCACAAATTCCGGGGCGATTCCTGTGGCACGCTTATCACTACAATCCACAGGCCGATGGACATACGTGTGTATCATCCCATGAGGCAAGTTCAACCCGCCGTCAACCCGTGTGACACGGCCGGCTGTCAAACGCTGTGCGTGCTTTCCCCCGGTCCGGCAGGCTATCGGTGCCTTTGTCCGGACAACTTTGTTCTGGCCGCGGACGGGAAGAGTTGCGAAGCGAACTGCTCCGCCGCACACTTCCAGTGCCGGGACACGTTTAAGTGCATCCCGTTCTACTGGCGCTGTGACCAGCAGGATGACTGTGGCGATGGAAGCGACGAACCAGCGAACTGTCCTACGTTCAGCTGCGATGCTGGCCAGTTCCAGTGCCTCAACCGTCAGTGTATTAACCCGAGCCAGATCTGTGACGGTATCAACCAGTGTGGCGATCTGTCGGACGAGCGGGATTGCGATACGTTCGAGTGCTTCAGTTCGCACTTCAAGTGCGGTCCATCGGCGGCGAAAAACACCAGCGGATTCTGCATCGAAGGAGCCCGGCGCTGCGACGAGGAAGTCAACTGTCCGAACGGCGAGGACGAGCGTGACTGCGAGCCGAAAAACTGTACCGCCACTCAGTTCCGGTGCGCAAGCGGTGGAAAGTGTATCGATCGTACGTGGGTATGCGATAACGTGCCCGACTGTCGTGATGGCTCGGATGAGCAGGTGTGCGGTCCGACGACAACGTGTCCGGAGCACGAGTTTCGGTGCCGCGAGGGCCGCTGCATTCCGCAGTCCTGGATCTGCGACGACGAAAAGGATTGCGCAAATGGAGAAGACGAAACGGAAAACTGCCAGAAACCGGAGGCGATCACGTGCGAAGCATCCAGCTTCCGGTGCAACAATTCCAAATGCATACCGGGACGATGGCGCTGCGATTTCGAGAACGACTGTGGCGACAATTCGGACGAGATGAACTGCGAGCTGCGCAACTGCTCCGAGTCGGAGTTCCGATGCAACGATGGACATTGCATCCGGGGCATTCGACGCTGCGATAACGAGTTCAACTGTGCGGATCATAGCGATGAGGAGAACTGCAACGTAACCTGCGGTGCGGATCAGTTTAAGTGCAAAAACCATCCGGCGTGCATCAGCAAGTAAGTGTTTCATGCCTTGCCCTTGGATTTGGAACTATTCTAACGTTTGATTTTTCTTTCTTTTTGCTTCAGCAAATTCAAATGCGATGGTGATAACGACTGCATAGATGAATCGGATGAAGAAGACTGCGAATGTCAGGAGGGCGAGTATCGCTGCAACAATGGGAAGTGCATACTGAGCAGCTGGGTGTGCGATGGCATCGACGATTGTCTGGACAACTCGGATGAAATGGGAGAATACTGCAAGGAGCACGGCTGTCACAAACGCGCGTACCGTTGCGCCAATCGTAACTGCATACGGAAGAGCTTGCTGTGCGACAACAAGGACGATTGCGGGGACAACAGTGATGAGAAGAGTGCACTCTGCCAGAAATGTCCACCGAACTCGTTCCGCTGCAGCAGCGACTCGAAGTGTATCGACATAGCGCTTCGCTGCGATCAAACGCCTCACTGTCTGGACGAGTCGGACGAGGTTGGATGCATCAAAACCGGCTGCGGATTCGGTGCGTGCAGCCAGATTTGTGTGGAAAAGAAGGGCCACTATACGTGCCGGTGTGCGGAAGGATACACGAAGAGTGGTCAGGGTCGTAATGCGACGTGCGTGGCGGTCGAAGAACCAGGCATACTGCTAGTGGCGTCGGAGTCGGACTTCCGGAGTTTGTACGTGGATACGCCGCGTATGGGATATCTGCAAACGGCTTCATTAAAAATTGATCGATTCGATTTTGCAATCACGCGCCACAACATTACACTCTTCTGGATCGATAGCTACGACACGAGCATCAACAAAATACTGATGGACACAACGGTCAAGGATGGTGAGTACGCTCAAGAAGCGCCGGTAGAGAAGAAAAACTCAAAAATCATCCGACGAGAGGTGCATCCGGCCCCCGCACCGCCATCTTATGATCGTATAAAGACGCTCGACGGGAAACACTCGTCGGTGGTGCTGAAGGATGACGACATCGTACCGATCGCCATTGCGTGCGATTGGTTGACGGAGCGACTGTACGTGATCAATAAGAAGCGTAGTAACATCTTCGTCATGAGCTTCAACGGAACGAACCATACGACGCTAACGGCGACGGGGAAGCATCCAATCGATATTGTCGTTGAGCCGGTGAGTGGCGTGATGGTTTGGTCGATATTGGAAACCATCATCAGTTCGGGAATGGATGGTCACGCAAAGCAGAAGCTGGTCCACACGAACGTGGAATGGGCGTCGGGATTAGCGATCGATACGACGACGAAGCGACTATACTGGGCGGACTATAGAAAATCGACGATCGAAACGTGCCTTCTGCTGACCGGTGGCGATCGGCATGTCATCGCCGAGCTACACGATTACTCCAAACCGAAGCTACTGGACGTGTTCGAAGACAGCGTGTACGTGATACTGTACAATCAGAACATACTAAAGCTGAACAAGTACGGCCGGGACAATGGGACGTATATGAACGAGGAAGCTTCCGTTGCTGGTGGAATCGGTGGTTTCAGATCATCCGATGTTCACTTCATTCATCCCCTCAAGCACGATCGTAGTGGTGAGTAAGGCCAACAATCAGAATCCAGGCCCCGATTCGACTGACCTCTCTTCATGTTTCATTCCAGTACCGAATCCTTGTATAATGCACCCGTGTCATAATTCAACCATTTGTTTGCTCTCGACCGAACATCGGCTAAGACGTAGTTGCGTTTGTCCGGACGAACGGCCCCGGGTTGTCTACGACGAGCACGGTGAATGTCGCGAATGTCTCGAGCCCACAGCCCAAACGCCGGAATGTAAGCTGCATTGCAAATACGGCACCTGCGTCGTTGACACAAACGGTCAGCCGAAGTGCCAATGTTCGCCAAGCTTCGATGGTAAATACTGTGACCACTACATCTGTTCGGGTTACTGCAAAAATAAGGGCTTTTGTGAGATTGTTGACAACGAACCGAAATGCACCTGTCTGCCTCAGTGGACGGGCAAACGCTGTGACATCTCAACGAACAAATGTCAACGGTACTGCCACAACGGTGGCAACTGTACGATCATGCAGCGTGATGGTGGTGCGCTTAGCTGCACCTGTCCGGTCGGTTACACGGGTGATCAGTGCGAACATTGTTCGAATCTTCGTTGCGAAAATGGTGGCGTCTGCCGGAAGACGGCGACCGATCGTAGCCAGTGCCAGTGTGCGGAAGGCTTTGCAGGGCACAGCTGTGAAACAAACCTGTGCAGTGCATTCTGTCAGAATGGTGGCGTTTGTACAATCGAGCGAGGCTCACCGAAATGTAGCTGTCCAGAAAATGCATACGGCGATCGATGTCAGTTACGTGACTGTCCAGATCTGTGCCGCAACGGTGGCGATTGCATGCCAGGTGAGAGACCGTACTGCAAGTGCCGCCAGGGATACGAAGGCCAATTTTGTGAGCATGATCTATGCGATCTGCCCGAAGGAACACGCCCGAGCTGTAAGTGTAGCTACGAGCGTGACTTGTAAATTGTAAATGTGTCGCGTATTGAGTGCTAATTGGTACTGTTTTTCGTTTGCAGATTGTCCATTACGACCCTCTACGATGGAACCTTCACCGCACCCGCCAACCAGCTCATGTG
Source organism: Anopheles punctulatus (assembly GCA_000956255.1). NCBI lineage: Eukaryota > Metazoa > Arthropoda > Insecta > Diptera > Culicidae > Anopheles > Anopheles punctulatus. The sequence goes on along the minus strand of JXXA01001206.1, from coordinate 4,915 downwards.
CATCGTTCAGCTGCAACAATGGTGCACACTGCTTGGAGGTGCGCGGCTCCCCGATCTGTAACTGTACGATGCAGTACACGGGTGAGCATTGCGAGAACTACGTCACATACCGCAATCCGTGCAACAATTTCTGCTACAACAATGGTATTTGCCGTTTGGATCTGTCGTCCAATGTCACCTATATCCCATCGTGTGTGTGCATCGGCGAATGGATGGGCAAACGATGCGATCGACCACCGCTTTGCGTCAGTGACTGCGGTACCTGTATCGAAGGCAGCTCAATTAACGAATGTACCTGTGACGATAACACTATAAGCACCTGCCTCCAGGAAATTTCACTGGCCGAACTGGAGCGTATGAATGCCAACGGATCCAACTTCACGCTGCTGATGATCGTGCTCTTTGTGATACTCATCATAGCCGCCGGGCTCGGTGGTACCTTCTACGGTCTAAAGTACGAACTTTGCGTCCCGCGGTCGATCGTAACGAAACGAATCATTAACTCTCCTTCGTTTGTTCGTTGCTTTGCTTTTCCTTTTCGATTTTGTCACAGAAGAAGACGCACGGGTCAGCCGTTCCTGCACGCTCGCTTGACGGATAACGTGGAAATAACGAACCCTATGTATCTCGGCGATGCGGATGAAGGGCCTGCATTTGTGCACGAAGATGATAAGGTAGCAGACAATCATCTAACGATGCTCGAGTCCTTGCGTTAATTGAAAGTACCTCTCCTTACACAGGTGCACTTTGGAAATCCGGTCTACGAGCAGATGTACGCCGGCAGCGTAAACGTACACAGCGATTCGTCAACGATCGCTGGCAACAGTGCGCATCCTCTGCTCAACACCAACTCAACGGCACCGGAAGAAAAGAAGGGTCTGCTGCAGCACCCGCAGGAAGACACGATTGCGGCCGATTTGTTATGATGTAAGACGAAATAGTAGCGGGCGCGGAAGCGACGGTTCTAAACGTGCCCATCACGTCTACTAGAACTAACCGTCGCACCAGCGCACTGGCTACTAAGCGCACGCGTGATCTTAAATGAGCTACGCATAAAAAACTAGGCAACTCCCACGAAACACATACACTCACACACATACACACACACTAACGAAAACCGCGCATCACATGAGCTTTAATGAAATGGTTTTGCATGTAACGTTCCATGTTAAGTACGATAGGTTTGCTAAGTCAAGAAACCCATAGCAAATGTTTGCGGGGGTTCGGGGAAAAAACGAGCCATTAGCTCCCCCGCTATATCTCTCTGCCGCTCGTTCCACCGTCGCAAAATGTTATATTTTTATTTTATTTCTAATAACTATTCCGCAAATGACAGCTACTAAGAATGCGGCTATGCGTGGGTGAAAATTTTATTCTATATTTAAAGCCTTACATGCAGGCAAAAAACTCAAACGAACGAACCAGTTACAACAGCAACTCAGACATAAACAATAATAGTAGTAAAGAAACTAAACTCGATCGATACGAGATACGCCGAGTGGATGAAAGTTGCGGTGGTCTGACAAATAATAATACAACGATACGGTTACGATGCGGTGAAGCGAGGACGCAGAACGTCCCCAGTTTTTTGTACAGTGATTTTGTTTAAACGATAGCGCATAATAATAGCTCGACGGCAGCTCGAAGAACGTTGTGAAAACAAACATACCCGTGCTACGTAAACGTACGATAGGGTAAAAAAAAATGTAGGTATTTCGAATATGGCTGTTGTGGGTATGTAGTGTTCTTTTTCTTCTTCTTTTCTTTTCGTAACAAAAAAGCATGCGCACGTGGTGAAAAGGCATGATGATGGTATCTTTTAAATAGTGCGATGAAGGTGTAACCGAATTCTAGTATAGATATACACGTACCCCAAAATATTGCTCGAACTCGAGCCGATGCCCGCTGCTGTACGGGAGGTTATTTTGTTATTCGGCTGTTGCATGGAGAAGCTACGCAAGAGACGTATTTCTTGAATCTTGGTGGAGCTGCTGACCAAGAGGGCTGCTTGAGAGAAAGGATTTGTTGCGTTGGAGCACTGGTAGCAGTTACATGATCGTCCTCGGCCGCAGCGCACTCACTCAACCAAACCTAGATAGTAGCTAAAGTTTAATTTAATTTGCCATTTTGTCACGAATGCTCCGAATCCAAATGCGCGTCGGTTGCAGACGTCCGGAAGCGTGTGTGAATATTTCAAGCGAAACGTAAGATTTCGATGCGATGTGCAGGTAACGCGGACGAGAGCTACGCCTGTCGCTGTAATTATGTTTGTTGCCGAAAAGAAAACGTAAATGTAAACGTGAATCATCGCCGTTCGAGAGACGAAGTGAACAGGAAATGTTAGGAAAACATATTAAAGACTGTAATTTTTAAAAACCCGCTCGACTTTTATTTCTACCGACCGGTATCAGGAAACGATCGTCGGAGAGGCCGCCGGTGAGGGCGGGTTTTTCGCGCGCTTTTGCCAATGATGCACGTATATCAGCTCCACGCTCCACATGACGAGCGTCACGATCGTGAATCCATTGATGAGAATAATACTCTTCGAGTAGCTGCCCGTCCAGTCGCGCAGCAACCCAACGCACGGTCCGATCGTCATCAGCACTATCCCGTTGGTCGTCATCTGTATGCTGGAAGCGGACGGTAACCGCTTCAGCGGTATGTAGCTCGGTATAACGAGGCTCATGTACACGGACCGGACGCCCTTCGCCACACCGAGCCCGAACGCGACCAGCACCATCTCGTCGTACGAGCGTGCTAGCAGTATGCTGAACCGCGTCACGATCAGCATCGACAGTGCGATCATGTACATGACGCGTGGACTAAGCTTCAGAAAATCGCCCACAAACGGGCTGATGAAGCGAAACATCAAATCAGCCAACGCCAGCGTCGACATGATCGATGCAATCTGCTCCGTCCCATATCCCAGATCGCCGAGGATGAACGGTGTTAGCAGCGAAAAGTTAATTTCCGCAAACACCGCGATCGACATGCCCAGCATCATGTTCACGTACACCTTGTCCTGCAGCAACGTTAGATCGAATAGTCGAACCACTTTGGCAACGAATCCTTCCGACGACTGGTTGTCGTCGTTACCCGCATTTGGCACCGAGGCCCCGGGGGTAGCTTTGGCATTTTCGAGCTGCCGCACAATCGACGGCAGATGTGACGTTTCGTCGGTGAGACCCTGGTTTTCGCTTAACGCCGGTAGTTTTAAAGCTCCACCACCACCACTTCCCACTCCCGCGCTGCTACCGAGTGATCCACGTCGCGGACCAACATACCGCTCGTCGAATATCTTCATCGAGCTGCCGAGATTGATTGTGTCTGCCGAACCAGCTTCGAACCAACGCTTCTGTAGTGGCGAAAAGCGAACGTTGGCGAAGCTGGAGAAGCGCCGCTGAGACGGACGTCTCGATTGTTCCTCGGCCAGCGTCACCGTCGAGCTACGTTCATCCCACATGGTCAGAGAACTCCCGAGATGCACACTTTCCGCTGAGCCGGACTGAAACCACCGCAACGGGGAAGCAGTTGATCGACCGCCTGTCGCTGATTCCACCCGGAGCGAACGCGTTTCCGACTGGCATCGCTGTACGGGAGCAAGAACTACATTGAGCTGGTTGAGTTGTTTGCTTCTCGAAAGGGGTTATTCGCGGTGTTACCTTACCTTCGCTTTTCGTCCGTTGCATCACCTGCATGGCCGCCCCGCCGCCAGGTGGTTGAACGGAGAACGATTCACGCTGGCGCATCTGGGAGGTAAGCTCGAAGCCGTAGATACTTTGCGTATCGACATCGTGATCGATGAAGCTGCGCTTCTCTAGCAATTCTTCTTCCTCCTCCGGCTGCTCTGGCTCTTCCTTTTCGTGGTCTCCCGGTTCAGGCTGAATTTTTACCTCCACCGGGCACGGCGGACAGGGCAGCGAAGAAGAAGCATCCAGCGTCAGCGGAACGAGCGGGCCAGCTGGTACCGGCAGTGCGTGCCATTTGACTGGCTGCAGAAGCAAACCTCCGGCAATGATGTGCGTAGCTAGGGCTCCTATAATCAGCAGACAGAAGCGAGCCCCGTACAGACTGAGTAGAAGCGAAACGATCTGAGGCAACAGAATCGGCCCCAGCCCGGTGATGGTCATCGCAATGCCGGCCGCTTTATTACGTCGCACGACAAAGTACGTGTTGAGCGCTAGCGAAAAGGACGAATTGCAGAATCCCATCCCTAGAGCTGCAAGTACGAATGAGCAAAAAAAATGTTCCGCTTGAGTACAGCCGCCATGGCTCACGTTACAGCACGCGATTGGTTTGCAGAAACGCACATGAAATAATACTGTAGGTAACGATGAAATGAGCGAAGTGCACCGCAGAGGACGTTAGCATCAGCCCGGCGGAAAACAGGAATCCGCCCGCCACAGCAAGCTTCCGGAAGCCGTACCTTCGCAGCAGCGGTCCGTTGAACAATCCCAGCGCCATCCCGACGGCCGATGCCAGGTTGATGATGATTGACGCCTGCGTGGCGGAGATGTTAATCTCGCGGAACGTGTCACGGAAGATGAGGCCGAAACTTTGCAGCACTGGTACGATCATGATCTGTTTGTGGAAATGATGACATGAAACGAATTATTTGTGCTGGAATATACGTTGCAGCCATTGCGGAATTCAAATTCTTCTCCGAACAGGGTATGCTTCTGCAAAAACGCTTCCCAAAGGATGCAATAAAAAGCCGGGTTGCTTCGATTCGGGCTGATCTGGTGCATTTTCTATCTCACTCTCACTCTCAGCTCATTCGTAGCGGGTCTTACGGCGCAATGTAAGATCGAGCGTAAGTACGCGAGAATGCAATTTTTGTTCGCTAAAAAGGAAAAAAATGTTTAGTTCATGTTTCCTTCACTGTGACACGCGAGCGTTTCACTAAATGAAGGTT
>JXXA01001199.1:0-11090 GCA_000956255.1 Anopheles punctulatus | reverse complement strand
GGAGGTGCCGTTGTAGTAGTGGTACTGGTTGTGGTGGTGCTAGTGGTTGTCGTTATGGTGCTAGTTGTCGTGGTTGGAGCAGCAGCAGTAGTTGTCGTAGTTGTCCTCGGAGCAACTGTCGTGGTTGGAGTTTCTTTCACCGCGTTAGTAGTCGTTGTGGATCTCACAGTACTAGTAGTAGTAGTAGTTGGGAGAGCAGCTGACGTCGGTTCCGATCTCTCCTCGTAGATGTCAGTCGTGAGAGCAGCTTTCACGGTCGTGTCCGACAAAGAGTTGGAAACCTCGGTAGGATTTTCCTTCAACAGTGAATCCGATTCCAAGTTCTGGAAGCTCGGTTCATTCATCAGCAAGGTCGGTATCTTCGGCAGCGGCTTGAACATAATCGGAACCGGTGGAATCTTTCGCACGGGGAAGTTGAAGTCAGGTTTCTCTATGTAAATTGCTTGCGGTTCCTGAATGATTTCCACCTTCACGGTTTGTTGCTCCGGTGCGGCTTCCGTGGAGGTAGCCGTGCCCGCTTCCGGTGTGGAGGTAGTGCTCAGTAGCAGCTCGTCCTCGCCAGCGTCATCGATGAAATCGAGCCCTGCGCGCAGCAGATCCAGGAAGCTTTTCTCCGACGTTGTGCTCACAGGAGCCGCCTCAGTTACCGGTGCCTCGACGGGTTGTGTCACGTTTTTCGCTTCCTCCTTCGGTGCGTCCGGATCCGGTCCGAAGAGAATGGAGAAAAAGTCAAACGACTCCTCCTCGTCTTCCATTTTACGCCCGAACGGCTTCTGCTCTCCATGTTCTGTAATTGCAAGCGATTTAAATTTAACATTTATCCTCCATCAAACCATGACCAATACTTACTGCACTCGTACCGAACCGCACAACACTCTCCACGTGGTACCCGCGGCGTGCAACCCTTTATAGCTGGCGCACACTTCTTGGGCGTACACTTGCGCTGCCCTCGAATACAATAGCACGCTTCGCACGGATCTTCCGACTTCATCTTCTCCCCGTCCGGGTACGTATGACCACCGAACGTACATCCATTGCTACGATAGCCCCGTCGCTCCGACATACGCTGGTAGTGCTTATTATTGATCCGTCGCACATGGTTCGCCGACTCGGTGGACAGTTCGAGGGCACTGCTTTTGATCGGAGTTTTACCGGTACAATCGTACCGGATCGGACAGCAGGCGGAGTCCACAAACACCGGAGCACACTTCTGACTCGGTAGGGCACACTTCGGCTTCACGCACTTCTGACGCCCGTTGATGCAGTAGCAGTACGAACAGAGCGAGGAACTAACCATAGCCGAGCCCGATTTGTACACCGTTCCATTAACGATACAAGCTGAAAACAAAATCATCGTTTCATAACTCTCGTACAGCTCAATACACATACGCAATCGCGTCACACAAACCTCCATTGTCTTCCACCTCGTCATCGTCCGAACGGCGAAGGTACGAGTTCGGGCTCTCCAACCGTTCCTGGGCCGCTTTCTCGTAAAAGTCCAAAAAGTGTAGCTTCTTCCGGTCCCCATTGTTCTTCACTGCCAAATTCAGCTTCGAGCACTGCAGGTACGGACAGCACGAGCCAGCCTTGTGCACCAATATGCAACCCCTCGGCGGTGGAATCGGTTGTTCTGTGGCGAGAGTAAAGCGCAAAGCGTTCGGTGTGTTTTTAATGCGCCCGGCAGGTATGCAATCCGCGCGGCACAACTTACCGGGGCAAACTTTCAGCGCGCATATCAGCGTTTTCTCCGTACATTTACACATCAGGCAGGGTTCCTTGGTCGGCACGATCGAACCCTCCATGAAGTGTGTTCCGTTGTAGTAGCAACTGGATTCTGGGGGTGGGAAGGATTCGAAAACACTTTTATTGATATCATCTATTTTACATATACAGCGAACTTTTATCGCGAACCTGCTCTTTAAGCATAATTTATATTGGTGGCATAAAAAAGTCGCAAGCTTTCTATTCTCTCCCAATAACTCGTCCTCCAACGCCTTCTTCCTATCTCGATTTCAATCAACGACGAAGCCAGGTGAAAATATAGATCCCATCATTATCAACTCCCGTTAGGCCTTTTTCGCCGGTCTTGTTTTTGTCACCTTCCCGCATCATTAAGTGACACCGACACCGTCATAAATATGTCACAAAATTGCCAAAAAAGCACCACGCAACAGAGGCATTAAAAAGTATTCTTACCAAACGTCTTCCACACGGAAGCCCTAAGCATACAGCAGAAGAAATACGGGCGAAAAAATCAACCGCTAGATCGCAACGCTAGCCATCCGGTTATTGACACCCGGTGTTTGTGGAAGATTATAAAGCAACAGCACGGTCAATGAAAAAAAAACGTCCCGCCAAAGTGTGACAAAAAAACAGTCGTTAATGAAATACATCAGGTACCGGGCGGGCGGGTTGAGATCACCACATTTTCGGTGACACATTTTTTCGGTCTCCGGCGTGTGTCCGGCGATCATATACATTTTTTCGCCATTATATCAGCGCGTCGCATTCCGCTGCATTAAACCTCATCACACAAGGTAAAAAAAAAACAAAAACAAAACGAACCCTGATTTAACATACACCGAATAACATTAGATTCCAGCTTTCCAAAGCCCGATTCCCTTAGCCTCCCATGAATCCCAGCTGCATAATGAGCTAGTGGTGCCGTGCTGGTATTGAAGAAAAACGAAATCGTTTTAACGATCGCTAGATTCGATCGGGTCTGGCTAATGACTGAAAAGTTTTTCATTTATCGATTGGCGAGGGGCTGTTTTTTCTCTTCCTCACTCTTTTCCCGGTATTTTTCTTCGGGTAGTCTTAATCTTTTCACGATCACTATTTGCAGCCCAGCAACCCATAGCCGCTTTCGAAGAGAATGAGATGAATTCCGGCAAAAAAAAAACCCAACATAAACATACAACGTCCGCAACGAAATTCGAGCCCGAATTCAACCGGACCACAAAACATTGACCCACCGATCGAGCCGGTTTCGCGGCTGCGATGGGGGTCAAAGCGTGCGCGAAAGAAAGTAGTCCATGATCAAGGCCTCAACCGGAGACCTCCTCGGTGCGAGTGTTTTACGTCACACCGCCTGTCCGGGGGAACAGGTTCATCGAACTGTTCCAGTGGGCGGAAAAGTTCTCGCACTCGCCCCTAATAGGGGGCTCGATGCGTCGCCGTACGTATAACCCATATTTTCGCGCACACTGCCGAGCCGCCGTGCTCGAAAGACACCGCGTGACTAATTTGCCCACTCATCGTGTGGTGTGTTGTCCTAGATTTCGCGAGCCCGGGTGAAGCAAATTGTAATGCCTGGTCCGCCCGCTCTGTCGCATTCTTTCACCTTCGCTTCCAGCTGCTCTTGAACGTGATCTGCCACGGAAATCGGTTTCTCCTTTCCGTACTTCTCACTTCACTTTCTTCAGGTGTATTTGTTTTTGCTTTTGACCCACCGCCGAGTGAGGACGTCAGCCATTCTTAACGCCTACTTCGCGTTTGTCCCTCCCTTTTTGCCCATACGCGCGCCCATACTTGATCGGTTCGCCCCATCAGTGGCAATGGAGCAAAAAATCAATTCTTCCCGCCCGGACTAAATAGATGGGGATGCTCTGGAGCTCGGGGGCTTCACCTAAACTGGACGGACGTTTTCGACGTGGTAACAATGGGCCGAACGCCAGAAGCAGCAACGAGCGGAGCGTACAAAAGCAGGTTCGCCGCTTGTCAAACTGAATAAACGAGCGCTTTTAGGAACGGCGAAAGTTCCTCCTCAAGTCTCGGGAGTGCCACAACTAATCGCTGAAATAGTGGCGAAGAAAGCATTAAAAAAGCGAAACGAGAACATGTGCCCATTCCTTGGACGTTTATCTAAATTACTTTGTTTGATTAAACCCTCCATCGAGAGGTTACGTGTGTGTGTGTTTATGTTGGTTGCAAAAAAAAAACAAACAAAACAAACAATCCTGTCAAACAAAACCATTAGCGCGGTGATGTGCTTGCCATAAATATTTATATTAATAACAGATTCAATTCTCGAGCCCGTGCGCCTTCATGTTTCATTCATAAAAACTAACCGTTCGCGGTGAAGCGGGCTAATAAATATTTCATTAAATCGAATCGTTTTACGGACGAGGTTTGAAGTTTTCTTCCCGAGGGCCCTTTTGCCGTGCTGGAGGAAAAACATTCCACAAAACCATTTGGCGAGCATCCGCTTCAAGCTGGAGCCGTTTTTCTCGATTGTTTACGGTCGGTCGTGGCGTTCTGAAAGGGGGTCCACCACTTATCGCCGGGCCAACGCAGGATTTATGGTCCCGAAGGGCTATCGATTTGAAGCACCCAGTTGGGTGCGATCCCGCCCAAGGCCGGAGTGGTCCACTTTTGTGAAGATGGACCCCGAAACTGCTGCAACGGCGCACCATGCCACCACCAGCGCGGCGAAGGGAAATTTAAGTCATCGGAATACCTAATACGGCTGGTGTTGCGAACCTGTTTCCATCCCGCATTCCCAGGAATCGTTCGGGTGTCACCAGCAGATCGGGGCGTGGAGCGTAAATTCCAATCACCGGCGCAAGCAAGCATCATAATATTTAGCACACGACACGATAATTTTACACTCTCGCGCACGCGGGTAGGACGGTTGGCGGGTGGTCCCATCTGTCTGGCTCGTGTTTTCACCTATCGATTCCCATTATCCCACAAGCCCGCTCGCGAGCTAGGGGAAGGTAGAGGCAGGGCAAAGATAATGTGCTCGAAGCCCGCAGTACCGATGCTAAATTATGGAGCAGACCACGGCTCGACTCGGCGCACGAAACGAAACGCAGCACAAAATGAAGCTCGCTTCAAGATAGAGAACTAATTTGCATTCGCTTCGTCCCTCTGTCCACGCTCACACTCATATATACGGGTGATGAGCCACTTTTCCTTCCCGTAAGGGAGGCTGTTGCTCCAGTATTCGGTTGCTTATGGGTGCTCCGCAAGGGGAAAATGCAGGTCATAGACTGGCGCGTTTTCCTTTCTAACCTGCACCTTCTCGCGGCTCTTGTCAAGAGCGGTGCAATAAATTGATGAAATGAAGAACGGCACACACACACACACACACATGCGAGTATGTGGCAATTTCGCATAACACGCGGCACAATGGGAACCGGCGTGGCTTACATAACGACGTGAAGAAGCAACACAACCCCGTAAACAAACAATCAAACATGCGCTCGTCACTTGTTCGATCGTTCAAGTTCTTCGTTTTCACCTTCTAAAAATGGCCCCACCGCATCGAGAAGAACCTTTTGCATAACCAAATACGATGGCCAACTTCTCGCTTGAATTTGGGTCGCATCCCTCAACGTAAAACGCTTCGGCTAACGCAGTGGTCGGCAAACCACTTATCACTCTTTCTTTGCCTGTTGGCTGGAAACCATCCATAGAGTTTGGAGGCTGCGTAAAAATTATTACAAACAAATTAAAATGTTTATGCATCTAAACCTTTTAGATTTAGATCGTTTTATACATAGGCATATGTTTTTTCATTATCAGAGGGGCATTCAGTTCCAAAAAAAAGCTTACCGGCCATAACTGTCCGAAGAGAAACCTGCCAGCGATGACTTAATGCGACGAAACACACAACTCTTACCGAGAAACCTTTTTAATTAAACGTTTCGCATACGAGCGCCAGATCTCTCGCTCGAAGAAATGCTGCTTCTCTAAAGTGCATTCCACTTGGTGAAGCGTACCCGTAAGCGCGTTGCATTTCGTGATTACGCGCTTCTCGCCCAACCGCGCGGCCAAAGCAGAAGGACGGGCCTTCGGGTCCAGCATTCCGATCGGTTCCGAATAGAATGGAATCGAACGAAGCACAACGCCGCACCGCTGACCCACTTCCGTCTCGACTCTCGTGGCATACAAAGTGCATATGGCGGCGAGTGCTCCCCTCGGCGAGTGCTCCGGAACGAGGGAAAGAGAGAAGGGGTAGGAACGAATAGTGAAGCTAGGCTACTAGCTTTGTATTCAATTAATTTGTACACGTTTTTCTTCGCCTCGGTCCCGTCCACTTGAAGGTGGAGCGAGTACAAAATGAGGACTTGACCACAGGTGGGGACGACTCTCGGTTTTTTTTTTTTAGTTTTTTGTTCGTCCACTCCTCTACCCATGAGCCAGCGTGAGGTTTTTCACGGTTAATCTAGTTGCGCCGGTTCCCGGCTACATTCCCGCATGTGTTGTGCGGAGGGTTTGTTTTTCGCAAACCAGACTTTTTAATTCCACCGACGAAAAACACACGGACTTAGTGGCTGCCCAGTTTGGCCCGGTTTTCTGCTCGATTTTTGCAGCCGCAACGGGAAGGCGTGAAAGTGCTTTCGGCTTTCCTGGTTTGACCGGCTTCGGACGCCAGGTTTTGACCGCGTTGTTTCACCCGAAGCCCTATTTACCCTTGCCCAAACGGTTTGTGTATGTGTGTCCCAGTAAAAAGGGAGCTTGTTAACATAATTCTAACGGTGCTCGGGGGCGAAATTTGGTGGAAAAAAAAATCATTATCACTACCGAGCTGCGCGAATTCCGAATTCGATCGCCTTTCTTTCTAATTATCGTACGCCAAAACAGAGCCACAGCGTTACAGTAAGCCACCATCAGCCAATTAACGCGCCAAATCAATTATATCCCCACACATGCACCGACGGCGACCGACGGATCGATCTCGATAAGGAGAACGGGAGTATCTGGACGGTGCCGTGCGCCCACGTAATTGCACGTTCTTGGCACACGCGAAACGCGCTAATGCTCATCATCATTCGCACGGACAAACGGCAACGAAGCAAAAGTGAAACTGAACAATGCTCTCGCTCAAGATTGTGCGCTGATTGTTGATTAGTGTGTGTGTTTTTTCTTTCTTTCTTTCGCTTTTGCCTCTCCTCTTGACGCCAAATGGCGTTTGTTCCGGCATGAGAGCCCACTGTCAAGATGCGTCCGAAATCCGATCGAGAGCACCGGCAACAGAAGCACCGGCTCTAGCACCGGGGTACTAATTTGTACAACGCCCTCCTTCGTAATTATCCACCCACCTTCACGCCGCGAGCGTGAAGCACCGGACAGTGGAGGTGAGGTTTTCGAACTCGCTTCGGCCAAAGATAGACACGCTCCAGGGAGCTTTAAAGAATGATTTTTCATCATTTCGGGAGCCCGAAAAGAACATATTTTAAAGTATCTAAAGTGTGTGTGTGTGTGTGTCAGCTTTCGAGATCTGCAAGTATAATAAGCTTTTGTTGGGAGCTATCTCAAGGCGTGATCTTCGGGGTAAATGAAAAGAATGAGGCGGGGTATGAGCTCCAACCGGAAGGCAACATACCATTATGCAAAACTGGATCATCCGGTTTGACGAATGAACTTGAACTTGAGCCACAGAGCTGGAGTGCTATTTTTGGAGCAAATAGGATTAAATTATATTTTTGTTATTTGGCACCCCTAGCAGTGTTAAAAATAAAAATAAAATATAATTATTCAATAAACTTTAACTGTGCGCTATAAAACACACCTCAAAACGATGTTTTCTTCTTAAGAAAGAACCCGTCAGTTCCATTCCATTAAGTTTTAATGCAAAAATATCAAACTCTCGCTCGTATCACACCTCATCTTTCGCTTATCCCGGAGCGCACTTAAACCCCTTCCCCTTAACGGCCCTGCCTGCCTTCGTGCAGGCCCGCGCCATAAAAGCGCTTCACTCCATTAAAATTAAAGTATCCTTTGAGCCACTTACGGGTTCGCTGCATGCGATATCCATCGGCGAACGGGAACTGCAGCGCCACCGAAAGCATCAGCAGCGAGGCGACCAGCCCGGTCAGGCTTATCGGCATCGACGACGACGACGACGCCAACGAACGTCGCATATTTTGGAGATTCATTTTTGCACGCATTCAAACTTCCGTAGAACTCGTTTTCGGCGGGGTTACCGAACCGTTTCTTCACTTTTGCACTTGCCGTGATGCACTCAGCGAGTTACACCTTCCTTTTCCCGAGGTTCTAATTTGTTGTTGTTTTGTTTTGTGTTTCGCTCAAATCGTTTGCTTCTTTTTTTTTTTGGGATGGAGAAGCGTTTTTTTTAAATTCTTTTTTCGTTATTATTTGTTTGCACTTTTCGGTTAACTTCTTTGTCGGTCTTGCTCGATTTCACGATCCACGCTCGCAGAACTCGGTGGTTCAATGGGCCTCAATGCTGGGCGTCGGTGCCGGAAGAGCTCCGATGGGGCCGAGGCACATTAGCGACCGGTTGAACCTGGCGAACTTCATCATCATCAATCATTTTGATCATACTATTTTTGCCACGCACATTCAAAATTTTTAACCAAATTGAAACACACAAACACCAATCACGTTTGATAAGAGCACGAACAATGTTTCTCTTCTCGGCGCCGGAGTTTGTTTTTTTAAATTAAAACACTGCAAAGCGCACTTCACGCAAGTGCACGTCCAAGTTACGCACGGTAAAGAGTGTCACAAAACTAAAAAAAAAAACAAGAAAAACTCGAATGCGTCGCGACAACTTCGGCCAGAGCAGCGCACTTCTTCGGCCGATCCGGTTCGCTGGCTGGTCGGGGCACGAATGATCGCGAGCCGAGTGCGCTCGGTGGGAAGAAAACGCTGATTTTCTCCACCGATGGGGAAAAGTGGCTCCCCATCCTCTGAAAACATCACTAGCACTGGGGGAGCGAGAGAGGGAGAAAGAACGAAAGAGAAAGAGAGGGAGAGAGAGAGCAAAAGAGAACAAAACAACGCGAAGCAAAGATGGGATGATGCGTGTGTGCAAGAATGTAAGAATCCCCACCGAAAGCGAGAAGCCCGACGGTTTTGCGGAGAGGCGAGTTGCAGAGACGCGTTTCCCGAAACGAAAGTCAACAAAACCTGCAGCGATCGCTTCGTCCCTCCCTCTAAGGTGTAGATGGACATTGGTTCCGAATGACCACAGCAGCTTTGGTGGTGATCGCTCTTGACGCAACCCCGAGGAGCTACCACACCTCAGAACCGGAGCTTCCATGGGCCGCGAGCGAGCGAGATGACGTCCGAATCCGTTAGCCAAACATAATCAGGGTATCAAAACCATCATTAGAGAGTCGGAAGGGAGAGAGAGAGAGAGAAAGAGAGAGAGACGAAACGGACGGTCGAGCGGAAGCTGGGAAAAACAATAATATCTCGCCTGCGCCAGCGCCAGCGTATGGAAATGAGTTCGCAGGTCATTGTGGAGCAGATCCCCCGCAGATTGCCCCGGAAGAACTTACCCCGGTGATGAGCGGAGATTTTGCTCCCATTTACAGGAGAACTCGATCGATCCGATCAATAATGGCGCAAACTCTAGCCCGCGGAACTGCGTCCCGTGGGAGATCTGAGCAACCGAACGCGTGTGGAGTTTAAATTAAAATGTTACCCCGTGAGCCACGCGGCGATCGGCCGTGGATTATCCACCACCCGGGAGGTTATGAAATCCCAGACACCCAGCGTATCCCGTGGAACCCAATTAGCAGATGTTTGTCATAGCTGCCTGCGGTGCTAATGGAGCGTGCTTTGGTGCGGCCGTCGACATTGGGCGTGAGTGCGAAACGCAGACGCCACCCGTGTTCTTGCGGACCGAGCCAGTTCGTTCCCAAGACCCCGCCGACACCATGCTGTTATGGGGCGGGGCAGGCAGTGGCACCGCTCGTGTTTGCGTGTTTGCACACACACACACACACACAAGGCTAGGTTCCCGCGCTGGGTTGGGAAGATTTACGTCTGGCTAGGATTCGGGAGCCCGGGGAAAATCGGTAACGACAGGCGGCGCGAGATATCCAGAACAATTGCCATGTTAATGAGTGATCAAGCGCCGGTGATCTTGATCGTGAGGTGTGACGCTACCGCCCGGAGTGTGGGTTCTTTTATTTGGGAGAACCTTTCATTGTGCTGTCTCCCAGCTGGAACGAATGCGGCGAATGTGGGTTTGCGTTTTGCCAATCGTGCGCATCTTTCGCACCGGCAGGAAATGGAAGCAAACCGCAAACTCTCAGGAGGTCAACGACACTCCGGTCGGTGGAGCAAAACAAAAAACAATCACCCATCTTCAATCACCACAACAGTATAACCTCACTTATCTGCAATTGACATAATGACAAACCAACCCGACGCATTGTCCTCCGATCCGAGGTTGGTGCGTTCGAAGTGAAACTCGATCACTTTCCTCCACGGCACTGCGCCCAGCTTCGCCTGCCGCAGGTACCTGTTTCGCCCACGCCCGGATTTTGTCACCGGCAACGACTCGTTGCTAAAAAGATCTCTACTTGTGTCCCGGTACTTCCACATTCCGTGGAAACGTGGAAACGATATCGTGCACCGCACCGGCCTCAAACCCGAAAGCGTAATGGTGTGCACCCCTGCTCCCCTTCGGAGAAACCCGTCAGTCTGGAACATGGCCAGGAGGAAGCGAGTGGGAGCGAGCGAGACCATCGGTCACCTGGCGATGGTGGAAGCAAAATTGTTGCATTATATATTGTACACACGCACGCACGCGCGCGCGTTCGCCAGAATATGGTACCGGAGCTGGGTAAAAAAAACAGCGAAAAAAACAACGATAGTAAAAAAACACAGACACAGACAACTTCAACGCAATCGTAAGCGACGAACGCTTAGTCGCTTCCCTTGCGCGCTAAATCTATGTGCACGGTTGAGTAGGGGGGGCTAAATGATGTTTTCGTAGGCCACTCGTAAAGCGATCTAGTAGCCGGGGTTTCCAGAAGTGGTTGTGCTACTTTTCGACCACCAGCCCTGCCAGCCCCAGCAGCGGAAAGGGTAGCTTCGTTTTCGTTCTACAAAACGTTCCGTTTCCCGAGTACAGGCACGGGGTTTATTTCGGATTGGCGCGATTTTTTGCTACGTACCTGCCCTCCGCGGCTGGTTCCACTAATATTTTGCGAACCATTCGCGCACCGAAACGATGAAAAAAGGTAAACTGTTTGCTTTAGGGGCTGCTGGGCCGCGTTTTCCGGAGGTGAAAAATTATTTAAAATTTCAACCCTCACGGGGTACTCCACGCGGTAATGGTGAGAACATGGCCGTCGGCTATCCTGACCGATTGTTGCGCC
>JXXA01001198.1:0-14927 GCA_000956255.1 Anopheles punctulatus | reverse complement strand
TGCAGAAAATTAAATTGCAATTTTAACAATATGGTCCCTTTTTAAAGCGAAAAGACGATATAGAGCAGTTTTTGGACGGATTCAACCGACTCACCGATGAAGAAAGGGCGCAACTCGATCGCTTAAAGTAAGTACTGTTTTGTCGGTGTATGCAGCAAAGTCAGTTTTTCTTATCAATTACCGGAAATGCTTATACCAGTTTGGATGGGAGTTTGTAGATAAGTGTAGACCGGCACAATGACTCAATCCGTTACTATTAATCTTCTTCAAAAATGCTCTATCTCTTTGCATGTCTGATCCCTATGGTGTCTGATTCTGCGTACGATCGAACATCACAGTCCGTACGAGAACATTTCGTCAGCCTTATCGCGGCAGCTTCTTCTGTTGATATACGAAATCTGTGATCCCACCGTAAAACGGTATGCTCGGGTTGATTCTACGTCCAAGACGATTAAATCAGGCGGCAACTCTGCCGTTTCTATCACTATCCCGCCCACCAACAATGTGGCGGCAGAGCGACAGAGCAACTCAAAGCTAGATAGCAACACCGGCGAGGAAGAAGAGGTATGTTAGTCAGTATGTAATCGCAAGCCAGTATGTACTTTCCTTGACTTAGATATGCATTTTCGGCTTCTGTATGTCGATTTCCACAATGCTTGTCTTGCCTATACACAAAGTTTGTATATCCCAAGCATGTCCACCTGCTGCATAAATACATACATACTATTACATAATTGGTGCCCTAGATCTACTCAATGAACATAATATTTATCTATGTTTGGTTAATTACCATCTCATTGGATGCAGGGTACATTGCTTCTGCTCGCAGATACTAGCGAAAGCCGATGCCAGTGGTTGAAGGATTTCTTTCTGAGCGGAATCGGCGGTCTGTTACTACGGTCATTATCCAAAATCGGTGCCCAAGTATGTTCGCTAACTGACCATAGATATAGAAAAGCGGTAGTTATCATTTTTTCATTCTATCTCTCTTCCTTTAGGATATCGCAAATAGTCGTGAAATCACAGCGGTGTTGGTGCGTGTCTTACCGACGACAAAGTGGAATACTGATCCTTGCCCATCCATCGTTCCACTCGAGGTTCAGCTTGGATACGGAGCGTTCGTGAGAAATGTGCTAAAACTGCGTACAGTTAAAGAAAACTGGTATCGCGAAAGTAATAAACGCACTACACAAAATGGCGGACTATCTTCGACGCCCTTTCGCTTCTACCACCACTCGCTGGACGGTAATGTTTGCCAAACTGTCGCTGCTACCGTCGACTACACAAAGGCGCTACACCATTTACGCAACCACCCGAGCCCCGATTCAAAGACGCTTTCGCAGGATCAATTTACGATTACCGTGTTAAACCTGCTCGAGAGCTTAATTGTACACGAAAACGTGCTTACCATCGATGAAAACTCCGTAACCGTCGTTTGTTTGCGCGTTGCGCTGGAACAGTTGAAGCGACAAGAAAGGTTGGAGGAAAGTGAGGAAAATCGAAACATAATTCGGTACAAGCTACTCGGTTTAGTAATGCTGTGCCTAAACAACATATTCTTTCTCAAAACGCTCGACTCCAACGATATCAACCTTCGTCTGATGGTGTCTGATATGATGGATCTGCTTAAACAGGAACTCCGCGAACGACCGTCCGATGCCCTTTCGACCGAGTTTTTGTACAATCTCATTTACACTATCGTATCCGCGGTGAATCAATCGTTTTTGCACTTTAGTGAAAATCTCGTTAGTGAGCAACTGTTTACATCGATGTTCAAACTGCTCGAAAGTAACATGGAAATTGTGAAACACACGTACAGCGTACTACAACAAGGAACACGTGGTTTCGGGAACAAGTCTTCCAGCAGTGATCCCGCGTCTGGACCATGGATACAATCGACAAATAGCTGCTCTTCCGGGTTGATTGAAATTCTGATTCAGACGGCAGAGAACTTTATACTTACGCTGGTACCTGCGCGTAACTGCGGCAGAAGGACACGAAAAAGTCGCTATCGGTTACATCACTCACGACAAGAATCTAAAACCGGATACGTGTGCGCGTTAGAGAACCTCCTGCTCAATTTGTTTCTACAGGTAACGCACTCCGATCAGCGGACGATAGTAAATTTCTTCAAAGTGTATCAAATTTGTTGCTGCAATACAAATGTGCACACGCTGGAGGTGCTGATGAAGCTATCGAACGATGAGTTGGTACCAAAGTTACGGCTCAATTTTGCCAGCCGTGCCATTGTGCACGCGATATTCAACCGATCTCAGTGTGAAACGTGTGAATCGGACCGTGCAGCCAATACATTCTATGAACAGTTCACTCGCATGCACCGGGAGGTGTACGGTGAGTTTAAGCGGCCAGAAAACCGGGCACGTATGCCACTGTTCTTGCGGTACCTCCTCGACATTGCCCGAATCGTGCCGTATCGATTGCAAGCATTTCTGCTACAAGATCTTACTTTAGAATTGCTCCACAGTGAGCTGGAAAATCTGAACGAGCGATCGGAATCTTTCCTAGTGGCGACTGACCGTCCAATGACGAGTGATGGGGGCGACATCGGTAAGGAAATCGTACATGCCTGCCTGCTTATAGTCTGTCGTGCCGTTGGCAACCGTGAACATCGCGTGATGAACTTGTTCTATCGCGAAGCAAACCTGGAACTGCTGCGAGTTCTCAGCGGGCGTCTGGAGTTTGCGCACAGTATGCATCAGATCTTGATGATTGGCGTTCGTGGCACCGCTTGCCTATCGCAAGATTTCGAAATCAAACTAGTGGGCATTCTCTTCAATTACATTGATGATCTAGTTGCCTATGTTGGAGGACTTTTCGCAATGATTTCCAATAGTAAACTGGACGTTCCGCTTAAAGTTACTGGAAAATCATCTACCCCATCTGTCAGGATCGAGGATTCATTGGAAACGAAAATACAATTGCATCTAGAGCACTGGAAAACGGTTCGCGTGTTATTGAAGGAAAGTAAGCGCTTCCGGAAGTTATTCTTACGGCGATACGAAGGTGTAACTGGTGTCCGTCAATTTCTCGAGTTATCGTACAACATAGCAAGCGTATGTCTGTTCCGTAGCCTGTCGCAAGCATCTTGCGAGCAGCATTCTGCACCATTCACCGAATCTTCTGGAAAAATACAAGAATTTCTGGTGAAATACAAGAGTCCAAGCGATCAAATTCAACCCCATGAACCAGTACGGCACAGTGTGCTTAATATATTCCACTTTAGCGATCGACTAATCGATGGTTCAATTTCAAATGCCAGTCTGTATTACAGTGCCAATGACAATGATAGTCAATTTAGTTGTACAAGCCATGGATCCAGTGTGCCCATTGTCAGAATGCCAGAAGAGGAAGATGATTTTTCCTTTCTGCGTGAACTGCAACTGGCGACCATAGCTAACGAATGGCAACGTGAGTTCATGCTCACCAACGAGCAATCGATAGCTACGGGTAGTATCAGCAAGCTGGAGAAAAAATGGTCTTTATCGGAGCTGTTCAACATACGGCAAATTTTGAGACACCTGATGGACGATTACCTCAGAGGTTCTGACTTAGTTTCGGAATGTCAATTCAATACTCTGCCACATGATGTAAGGAAGCTACTTTACGACGAGGGAAACCAGTCGGTGAGGAAAAAGTTGACAAGCCTCTTTGAGACCATCATGGGTTCGATGCAGATACTTGTGAACGGAGTTACGGACGTAGAAGAGGAATGCGAGAACTTAAAACATCAACTAGGTAAGTTATTCCCGGCCGAGTGGAGAGCAAATGGGTTCGAAGCTGTGTTGAATGCAATTCGATCTGGGTTTTATTCATTGGAACGTAACACACACTAGCACACGTGTAATTGTGCACTGTAGTGGGAAACATACGAACCACTCCACAGAAGCCCTGCAAGTACTGCACACATACAAGTTGCGCACTAGCTGGGTGGTTTTTGAGCTTCGATTGAATTTCTCCTATACCAATTTGATGCACGATAGAGCAGTGACGTTTTTTTGTACAGTTTATTATACATCTACCAAGTGACTAATCGTATTTTTATATTTGCAGCAAACACGATGCAAGTAGCGCTTATGGAACTGAAAAGATTGTTGCTCAGCTGTGCCACCAAGGACTGGGACTGTCCCAATGCAGCGAACAATGTGTTAAACGTGCTGCACGCGCTGCTTAAAGTTGCCGAAATGCGTAATGAATCGTCGTCTCAAACAGCGTATTTGACGATTAAGGAAACCACTTTCGATTCTGCGAAATTACAACTCTACGAGGACGAAGTAGGCTTGTCGCCTGCTTTGTATCGTGAAGATGAACCGGACGATTTCAGCTCAACCGACGAATCTTACACTACAGCGCGGGAAGATGGTTACGAGGGAGATGTTGAAATCGAACCGTACTCTCCGACGGTGCTGCACGCACGAAATGATGCCAGCGGAGCGATAGCTTCAAGAGCTAACGAAGCAAACCGTGTGGTGAACGAACAGATCTGCACTATTGTGACGGAGATTTTGGTGGAGCTATCGAACCGATGTGTCGCGCGTCCCGAAAATTGGTGTCCGATTTTGGCGCAGACCATCGTAAAACTGAACATCGCACGCAATCATCTCGGTGGTTCGCTCTACCTTATACGTGGCTTTGCGACGGTTCTACAAACGAATGACGTACGGCTGAAGGAGCTACAGGCGGCCATTATGGAACTGATCGTTGATCTGGACGTACCAGAGGTATTGGTGAAGTTCATACAGCTGCTCGGTCACAAAGATCCACCGGTGCAGTTAATCCTCACGAAGCTAGCGAATTTGTTCCAGCTTGGTTCAGGGCTCGAGTGTTACCAGTGCATTCAGTTCCCGGTGTTACATGCGGACCGCACGTTCTCATCCTCTAGCGATGTGCTGCTGGCGAAGAAAATAACCTTCCTGCGAGAACACCATTTGTGTTTTAATGTGTGGTCCGCGTTTACCGATGCGTCCACCATTGTTCCGTTGAATTATTTGAACTTTTATCCGTGGCACGGAAATGGCTTCACCGTGTCGACGTGGGTGCGGGTGACCCAGCTTACCGAGCACCAGCAACCCAATTTCACCCATCTGTTGTCGGTGGGAAGCGAAAAGCAATTGCTATCGATCTATTTTAATTCCCAGCGTCAGCTAGTTGTACGCTTCGGCAAACCGGACCGGCTGCTAACGCCGACAAACACAAAGGAATACATCAGCAAGGCGACCAGCAGATCCGAGTGCTGCGAGAACTGTGCTAAAGAAATGCAGCATTTATGGATGTACAAACATTTGTTGCGAGGTTTGACCGATGCGGCATCGCAAACGTTTCAACTCGATACACCCCGAGCGCAGTGTGTTTACTGCTTCAAACAGCTTCCCGTGGGGCAGGGACGAGCTGTGTCGTCCAAGGAAGGACAAAACACGTCATCAACGCATCAGTCCGAAGCCGCGACGGAGGAAAACTATCGCCAGTTTACGATCGGACAGGATTGGTGCACTCCGGATGGTTGCTGGTCGATGCTTACGTTCGCCGTGCAACAGCAAGATGACACGGTACAGGTGACAGTCACATATGATGGTGTGCAGCAATTAGCCCAACTTTCGCTTCCAAATCCATGCAAAATACACATCGATACGGATCTAACGATGCTTGCCGTTGGCCACCGGGCTGAAGGAAGCAATGAATGTAGTGTCGGTTATGGATTGTCCGGTGTGCATGTATTTACTAAATGTATTACCGACGAGGCAGTGTTAGCGAATCTGTACGCAATCGGACCAAACGTAACGAACTTTGTGGCGTTCGCCACGGGATGCATGATACCGAATTATGGTACGCTCAACCTGGCTAAACTATCGTTCGATGATCTGCGCACGGTGAGCTCACTGCAGGTGCTGGAACGGACGCACCTTGGTTATCTGACCGCCAGCAGAGCAGATGCGTTCGTCGGTCGCCATCAAAACGTAGGTCTCATGGCGTTTGCTGGCAAGTTGCGAGTCACTGAAAACGAATCGCTGCAGCGCTCACTACTGACGGCGGGGGGTGTGTCCGTCATGCTAGTTTGTTTTGCTCGAGTGGTAGAAATCAGTGACCAGTCTACGTTGCACGTGACAGCTCTGAAGCTACTGCTTCGCATCGCTCACTGTAATCACGATTTTTTCAACGAATTCGTGCAATGTAACTACCTCGAGCTCATCGGAGTCGTGCTGAAGAGCAAACAGTGCCATAAAGATGTTGCACTCGTCGTGGCACTGCTGGAGGTGGCGTTCGATCAGGCAATCGTGACTAAAAGGGCCGATCAGTATCGCGTGCTGACTACATCTACTGCCCGCATCCGGTATCCCGGCATGATTACGTTTCTGTTGGAAAATTTTCAGATTTGGATCGATCAGTCGGAAGAGGTACTCGATCTGCTGCTCGCGACACTCGCTACAGCAACGCGGGATAAGCATCCTGGCATGATGTACAACTGTCAACGCCTGCAGGACGGTTCCCTCGTGGCGGCTCTAATTGATTTTTGTCGAGTTAACTTCGTCATACCGGCGAAAACGGTAAAAATTTCGCGCAAGGCAGCTGACCTGCTTGTTTCGCTGATTGCGATCCTGTCGCCGACGCCACCGAAAGTGGCTTTGTTAAACGAGATCATGGAACTGCTGCTGTTGATGCACAAACCTACCGATAGTTACGTGACCCATGATCGGCAAAAGTTTTACTTCAACATAAGCCCCAATCAGTTTGGTAGCAGTGGCGGTGGAAAGCGTAATGATCGGACAACTGCAAGCAGCAGTGCTGGTAGTAGCGGAGCTACAACACCTAAGATGCAGCTGCGAGATCGTCGTCTACGACCCCAGTCGCAGCTGCGCAAAATCATACCGCTAACAATTGGCACTGGGGGAAGCAGCTCGCTCGAGTCGGCCACGACTAGTTTTATCATCGACACATCAAACGCCACGAGCATGTCGGAAGACAAACACCGCAGTCCAACGTCTAGTACACCAAAAAGTCCCAAACTCAGTTCGCCGGATGGTGGTGCTGGCACGGAGGAGTACTATGAGAAGCTGAACAAAGCAATTGCCGAAGGGAAGCTACGCCGTAAAAGTCTGCTGGACAGTGTCGAACGCGGCAATAGTAAGCGCAAGTTAAGAAGATTGAAAAGCTCCCCAAACATAAGAGCATCACCAAGTAGCACCAGGAAAAGACAGTTCGGATCACCGCGCGCTACGAACGGATCGCTACGGCAGGTACTTTGCTCGCGTGGCGAAATAAATCGCCATATTGGGTTGCAGCAACAACTGCACAACCACCAGTCGCACAGTGCTCCAACCACGTTTTCCGGCTCTGCCACGCTATCGTCTAACTCTGCGATGAAGTACAAGTTTTTCGAACAAAACTATTTTGCCACTGGGAACGATTTTCTCCAGGAAAGTTTTCTTCGCGTGATGTGTGACTTCCTGCTCATACTGCCGGACAGTGAGGCGCGAAAATTTCTCAGCGGCGAAAATCGGATCTTAGAAACATTACTCATACTGGCGAACAATGGTAACATTCGCATCCGAATCATGCTGCTCAATCTGGTGGCCGTGATTGATGATCGTATCGATAATACCCGAACGATGGGTGGTGGCGGCAATGGCGGCAACGCTGGGGCGCAATCTGGTGCTGCAGGGTCTTTACTCCAACACTACAGTGAGGAGCAGTCTAAAGTTTTTTGGTATCACTTGGCCAACCAGATCGGGACGCACAGTGTAAACACGGATCTATTGGCGACCTGCTATAGGTGGATCACGAAATCTCACGCCCCGCTTGCGTTGGACCGTGGGGAAGATCATCCGCTGACGACGCTGTTGCAGGACGCTTCAATTGGGGTGGTACGCGAAAACGGGCTGAATGTTTTGATCGCGATACTTGTACAGGCACACGTCGATCCAACGCTGTTTCGAGGTGTCCTGCACGTGATCGAGTACATCTGTACAAAGCATCGGCGCCGCGCTGGACAGCACATGATCGATAATGGGTTGGTCTGGGCCCTGGTAAAAACGGCGGTCAAGATGAACGAAAAGGAGGAACTTATGCGGGAAGAATGTCGGGTGTACATGCTGGAGTTTTTGACCAGCTTCTCCCATCTGATCATACTGAGTAACGGAGTTAACGTGAGTGTATCGGAAATTAGTATGAAAAGATTTGAAATAATTTTTGTTCTAAATATAATTACAGCCTTTCTGGGATTTATTAAACGGCCTGACGGTAGCCCAGAAGCATAAGAGTGGACGAGTAACAAATGCAGTTCGCGATCTGCATGCAGCACTTCTGCGTAATGTTCTTCAAATCTTCATCTTTCGGCCAAAGCAGTCCATTATAGGGAACAAAAACAGTTGTGAGTATAATGTTATGTTTTTTCCGTTTGATAAAAACATTTTAATATTATGATTTTTTAAAGCTTTTACTGTCGAACTTGCCGGATGTGATCTCTCTAAGGCCGAAATAAAAGCGAGATTTAATCGATTGCACGATAAGGCGGTTCAATTTGTGACGAATAGTGATCCCGAGGGTGATCTGTCCGATTCGGAAATGGCACTCATCCGACATGTGATGAACAGGACGCTGAATGGCAATCCACGCGGTGGCAACATCATCCTCTGGTGTTTGCTACCGAAACGATCGATTCGTTTGAAGATCTACACAATCAAGCAACTCAGTCAATATCTCGAAGGCGGCGGCAACCATTTGTCTGCGATATGTGACATCAAAATGTTGAAGGTGTTCGTTCAGAGCATCCTACTACTCAACCAAAAGCACATTCCGCTGGAAGATTTGCGGCAAGTAAATGCGTTCTATCAGTCCATCGACGGTGGTTTATCGCACGGTGCCAGCTGGAACCTAACGCAAACCTTGAAAGACTTTGAGTATCTGCGTGCAGTTAGCCTTAACGATCAGGAGCAAACGATTATGAAATCGATCGCCCGGCAGGAGAAGTTGATCTACTCGTGTACGGTGGCAGCCATGCAGATAACGCGCAACAGTGTGGAGAAACAAAACCGACTGCGTAAGGAATTGATCATACAGCTGCGCAAGGACAATGATTATCGGTTTTACAACCAGTGGCATCAGTTGGTCGGTCGCTTGACGCACGAAGATGCGCCATGGTATAATCCATGTCTCTATCCAAACTCCTGGCAGCTCGATGATACGTACGGACCGGATATGACGTTAAAGCGTATGCGACGCTGTCAACTCGGCATCGATCGTCGTTTTTTGCTGAAGGAAACACAGCAAACGGAAAAGTCTGCGGGGGAGGAATCTGATCGGGGACAAACTCCGCTGCTGGCTTACCTGTTCCCGCACGACTATCGTCATGAGTATTCGGTTGAGGAGCAGGTACTGTACACGTTTACCGTGCGTAAAACAACACCAAGCGAGGAGCTGCAATGCGAATGTATCATCACGAGTACGGAGCTGGTATTGAAACCATACGAAACTGGCGAGCTGGAGATCTACGACCTGCATGACATTACCAAAATATGGACAAAGCGATACGAACATCAAGAGTCGGCGGTGGAGGTTTTTCTGAAGTGCGGCAAATCGTTGTTCATCGTGTTCGATCGCGATCCCAGCGAACGAGATACTTTTGTGGGATTTTTCCACGATCTGGTGGTGCGCTGTGGGCGTCAAGAGCTAGATCATCATACACAACAGTGGCGTGAGGGAACGCTCTCAAACTGGGAGTATCTGATGCTGCTGAACCAGATTTCTGGCCGAACGTATCACGATCTCATGCAGTATCCTGTGTTTCCTTGGGTGCTGGCAAACTATGATACCCGCACGCTTGACCTGCTGGCGGAGCGAAGTTTTCGTATGCTAGAGAAGCCGATAGCCGTGCAGCATCGTGAGCTGGAGAAGCATTACATCAACAATTACAACCACCTGCGTCAGGCGGAGAGTGGTGATCCGAATGGTTCTGGGCGACGAAAGATACAGCCATACCATTACAGTTCACACTACTCCAACTCTGGCACGGTGCTGCATTTCCTCGTGCGGGTCCTACCGTTTACAAAGCTGTTTTTGCAGTATCAGGACGACAGCTTCGACATACCCGACCGAACGTTCCACTCGCTGCAAACAACGTGGAACCTGGCAAGCAAAGACTCGCCAACGGACGTGAAGGAATTGATACCGGAGTTTTTCTCCTTTCCCGAGTTTCTTGAAAATCAGGAAGGATTTGATTTTGGAACGCGCCAATCTGGAGAGCCCGTGAATCATGTGGAGCTGCCCGCTTGGGCTAATGGATCCGCCCGGTTGTTCGTGCTCATTCACCGACAGGCACTGGAAGCAAACATTGTACGGCGTCAATTGAGTCACTGGATCGATCTAATCTTCGGCTACAAACAGACGGGCCAGGCAGCGATCGATGCGATTAACGTGTTTCATCCGGCAACGTACTGTGACTTCACCGCTTCCGATATCGACGATCCAGTTATGAAGCTCGCTCTGGAGACGATGGTCAAAACGTACGGACAGATGCCACGTCGTTTATTTGATACGGCACATCCGCCACCAGCCATGAATCCACTCGTAGCAAATCCACCCAAAGTGTTGGAAAGTGTCATTGGATTACGGTGGGGACTGTACTGTGGCAGTCCGGTGCTTCCCAACCCGAGGCTGGTTGATGTTTGGGAAAAAGCTCCAAAAGAATTTCTGACCGGAAGGGATGTTACGGAGCGCGGTGTGTTATCTCCGGCAAGCTTGATAACACTGGACGGCGATAAAATATTCGTTATACCAGAAAATATGAATGTCTTCTGCGCCGCGGCCACTTCGCACGGTAGTGTGATCGCCACAGCGAAGAAACATTTTACAATCAGCTGGGGTGAGACAGATGATCGGTTACGGATACGAGCGCTCCAGGAAACGGCCGAAAGACCGCGGGAACTGTTTTATGGCAGTAATAATTTTACTTGCGATCCGATAACGGCCTGCGGGACGGATCCAAACTGCACGAGTATCTTTTTCGGCCACCGTTCCGGACGGATAGCAGTGTTTCAACAGCGGTCGCGCAGAAGACGCGTTTCCTTCTTCAATCAGCACATGCAACCATCCGTGACGATGATGTCGCGATCACGATCTAGTTCCTTTCGACGTTGGATTGACCGCAAGAGCGCTAATCTGCGTCGCCGTTTGGAAGTAGATCCGGACGAACAGCAACAGCAGCATTCGATAAACCAAAACGCGGAACAGAATCAGCGAGCACTGCACGATGATCTGCTAGAGTGGACGTATCCGATCCAACTGCTTAAACACCGTGCACCGGTCGGAGCGATACGCATCTCGATGGAGTTCAAGATTGCTGTGAGCGTTTCGATCGACGGGTACGCCGCTATTTGGGATGTGAACGATTTAACGTACGTACGGGAAATACCACGGCCGGTCAATATGTTACACTCGATGATCAGTCAGGTCGCTATCAGCCCGACGTTGGGAGACATTGTGCTGGTGCACTCGTCGAATGTTGGCAACGGGCGTGGTACACAGGGATCGTGGTCAAGCGATACACTGGTAGAAGAAGACGATAGCTTCGAGGTTACAGAAAATTATAATGTAGACTATGTAAACATCACTATGGGCAGCAATCGGCGAGATCAGTTGCGTCTGTATACGATAAATGCACAATACGTGGAGCACGTGTTTGTCGAGAGTCCGATCCAGGCAGTAACATACTCGTCGATTAAAGAGGGTTGCGGTGTTAATTGCATTGTAGTTGCGCTCGAAAGTGGAATCGTGCGTTTCTACTCTAGCTGGAATCTGGCACTGCTGAGAGAGGTTAACATAGAACCAAATGGTGTAAAATGGTGAGTAGGGTTTTTTTTTCGGCGAATGCTGCGTTTTTGCTGAATGCTCTATCTCTTCCGCTTCTCCACAGTGCTCTGTTTTCTAAGTATCAACATTTGCTACTCCTAACGAAGAATAATACCGTTCAAACGTGGACGGCCGAAGGTCTTCCCGGGCCATTACCGAGCATTCTGGAACCATATCAATACGGAGGATGAGAGGCGGATTGCACATGGAATGGATAAACATTGTTGCTTCGTTGTGTTAGCTGGCGTGTACATTATTGATACTGTTGTTACGTAATTTAAGTTACGAATTATATACGTTATCCCTGAACAATGTTTAAAGTTGAGCAAAAATAACAAATTTAAAGTTCTATTTATCTGGAAGTAGAGATCGCTTGAGTTTTATTTTTGTTCCATTGTTTCAAGTATTTGAATATCGCTTAATGTTATTCCGTTGGCATGCAACAGCTTGATCAATGCCACCGAGCTCATTGCTGTCCCTGATACTATGTGGGGAAAGTGTTGCACTTTTCCTTCGTGGTAGATGAAAGCTATTCGTTTGCTGAGGAAATCCGTAAAATATCCCAGTTCGGCAACCTTGACGTAACACTGTGTCTGGGCATCGTACAGTTCAATATCGACTCTCATTGACTCGATTGGCCGCAGGTGAGGTGCAGCAACCTGCACAATCCGATATCCGAGTGGAAGCTGGTCATAGAATTGTTTGTAAATTTGTACCGTCTCGTCAAACATTGCCTCTGCTTCCTGAGATGTTTTGCAGGCGCAAAATACGTGCGTTTCATTTGACTGTATACTCTCATAACGATAACGCTTTCCGCTGGCGACTAGTCTAAGTGGCAATGCAGAAGGAAACACTGACAGTTTAGTAAAGTATCCTAGAAAGCTAAGCAGTGAGCCTCCGCCGCATAGGTGTAGTAGGTTCACTTTATCGTCCGGTTCACCTTCTTCTGTTACTAGAAACAGTGAATCTTTGTTGACCATTGCCGCCTCGACAAGAAAGGTACGCACAAAGTCGGGATTAGCGAATAGGATGAAATTATTTGTACGAAACGTTTCAGTACATCGCATAGGCAACCGAAGGTCCATCCAAGCTGAGTCACCCGTCATGTAAAGACAGGCTGGCCCAAATTCCTCAAATTGCGTCCCCGCACGTTGTGCTTGTGCTGGAGAAATACTTCTGATTGGTGATGGTTTTTCGTAGATACATTCCCATTGCTCTTCCGGTGTGCGTTCGTGCAGGTCGTTGGGTATGGAAAGAAAATTGTTGGCAATAAATGCATCGGCAACCTTGTAACTGCGTTCCTTGAGTATTTTGAGGTCATCTCGTGCGAGAATGGCTCGCGATTTCAACTGTTTCTGTTCGTCCTTACAAGTCGATTGTTGGATGCGTTTCTGGAGTTCCACGCGGCACTGTTCTATTTCTTTCTTGCGCTTTTCAACGTCACGATACAGTTCCCATTGTCGTTGAAGATTATCGCAGTCGAGAGCATACTTCCGGAGACGGATATTGTGCTTCAGCCGTTCGAAGTCACCCAACTTGTGCTTGAAATCGAGGTAAGGAACAAGGACAGCGAACTGTTCCCGGGCTTTATCGCCGGTTAAATAAAGTGCAGAAGAGAAAAGCCTCCTGCTTGACTTTGGCAACGTTCTCAACTTTAGCATGATTTCACGAGTTCACGAACAATTTTAAAAAATATGGTAGATTGTTTACATTTAAACACACTAGCAAATAACTTGTTTATGCAACAAGAACCGGCTGAACGGAACAATGGTTATTTCTTCGGGCTTAGATCAAGACAATGATTGCGAAATAAATATAATTCTCAATAAATATCCCGATATGATTCGTTGCAGAATCACACATTTATTTCAGCACATTGATTAAAGTTAAAATCAGAGTTATTTTTACATTGTTTAAAATAATATTACAATTTACAATTGATAATAAACAAAACATTTTGCTATTCGCTTTGCTGTAAACAACTCACACCAGACACACCGACATAATGAGCAGAGTAATCAACCCGTTCATCCGCAACATCAGAAGAATGATAGCCAACGAAGAGAAACGGAGGGCAGCAACTTTTTTGGAAAAGCAACAACGTAGACGTCTTGTGTTTGTCGTGAATTAGTGTCTTTAAGAGATGTTTTAGCCCAAATTGTGACTCGCCTCATAACGAGGGCATGTGTGTGAAACAACAACCTACGCGCAGAATGCAAAACGTGTGAAATATCTTAACCCCTATACGAATTTTAGACCCGTCTGTCCGTTTTCATGATGGAGGATTTGTTTTTGTTTTCTCGGTCGACGTCGTTGTCGATCCACTAGCGAGCTGAATGTGGTAATCTGCCTGCTGGCAAGCTGGCTGGCTGGCTGGTAGTCTCTAGTATTAGTAAATATCCGTTTGAACTGCGGGTCAACCTTCGACGGGTCGTGAGTTTGTGTGTATGTTGATGGTGCACAGCAGGCGCCAGCAGTTCGACCGAAATGTTCACCAAAAAGGCCAATATCGATTTGAAAAAGTCGACCCAAAAAATACAGGATAGCAAGAAAGATTCGGCTGCCCGTTTGCGACATCTGAAAACGATTCTCGGTAAGAATTGTGAGTTAGAAGGAAAATGTATTCTTCTTCCGCCAAGATCTGCAGGCCATTTGGTTGATCGATTCCAGTTCACGAAGGTTTGACAACGGTGGGAGGTAAAAGTGCCTGGTTAATTTACATATTTCGTTGGAGGTACACGTCAATAGGCGGTCAGGGCGCGAGGTGGAAACGCAGAAGAAAGAGGACGTGAATCACACCTGTATGCGATGTTTTCAATCATTTCGCCGCACTCCGCCGCGTAAAGTATGCAAGTTCTGGTGTGCTGACGAGACACGGCTAACAGGGTGAAACATAAGGGGCTATCCCGTTCCTGGGCAAAGCGTGTACAATGTGCCAGTCTCGTAGCATGGCTGCCCCATCGTAACACGCACACGTTGCCAAACAATTAGATTTTCTTGTTTGCTTCGGTTGAACCACAGAGCACCCAACGAAGCAACGAGACCATTGAGCATCAGCGAGGGAGGGG
>JXXA01001191.1:0-13606 GCA_000956255.1 Anopheles punctulatus | reverse complement strand
ACCATAGCTGGTTAGTCACTCCTCGCTAGGGGGAGACGGTCCGAATGGGATCGTGGTACCGGTCCTGTCGTGTGAAGACCGGCGCCGTTACCACTACACCACCGGGCCGCCCCATTTGTGCAATTGTGGAAAGGAATAAATTGTGGTTAAATAAAAGAAATATCCATATTTCTATACTTTCCATAATCGGTATAAGAATATTAATTTATCGGTTTACTGGTCCCTAAGTAATAACGAAAATTTTTGGCATCTGACATTCAATTGAATCTCAAATGATTTTATGTGTGCGTGAAAAATTTAGAATAAAAGAATCAACCTCGAAAACTGGCAATGTATTAGACTCACTGTTGATCAAATAGCAGAGGGTTCTTCGAATTGCCCTGAGTAACTTTATACCGGTTGTTCAAGCGTCCGGAAAAAGGACATCTTCTCCGGTACGCGTAGTATGTCTGTGAGCAGAAGAAGCATTTCCCGATTATGCTTCTGGTGGACACGAAACTAGAATGAAAGTGAACAGATGGGAAAGTAAAAATAGAGAAATGATGGGAGGGAAAGGAAGAGACACGATGCATTTGAGGAACGCTCGCGGAGAGTAACGAGAAAGTGGTTAAGTGGAAGTAGCATAAAAGGTATGATATGAGGAGAAAACCAAGAGACGATGCACGGCGGAAGCTACGCGAGTCAAAAAAGCTTTCCGTGTTTGAGAAAGAGATGGAAAACGAACGGATCCTGCGCACTTTATGCGTCGACGCTTGCTTGAGGTTACAAACGCACGCACACCGACACAACCAAAATTATATGCACAATCCCTCCTATAGCGAGAAGCTAAACAAAAGTAATGAAAATAGAAAGTGCAGAGTTGGAGTTCAATCAACAAAAACTGTAGTGCACAATTATAATGTGTGTTTCTAATGCAACACTGTGCTGTGAGATAAAAACTAACAAAGTTAACAACAGCACACGGGAGGAGGAGATTAACAACTGTCGTGTTGATAACATACATTCCTAGTGTTGATAGCTCCTGATGCTTTGCTGCCGTAGATATTTAGTGTGTGTCGCTTGATTGAGTGCTTCAGTGGCATGAGAAGGACGAGAAGTTACAATCCATCAGTACGGATGATGCGATAAGGATACGAATGAGGGCGATAGCGTGAAGAGTCCTGCAAAATCATCCATTAGAATCTGGTCGATGGCCGAATTCAGCAAAGACAACATATGTATATATCATTATGAGCAGAACTAGTTCACCTACACCGTCTTGCACAATATAGCAATATACCGAACGCTGCTGGCATCGAGCTATTACTAGCGCGAGTGCTTCCTTCTTAGTTGAGTAACGAGTCTCGTTGTTGTGCATTCCTTTACCGTTTCGGACCAATTCGGTCAGCCGCTAGCATGGATGAGCAAGTGAGGCAAATTTTGATAGCGAAACCATCGTAACGCGGTGTGTGCGGTGAATCGGGAGTTGGGTGTGCGACAGGATGTGGGTTAGTGCTACGGGAGAGCAAACTAAAGTAGGGCCAGCTTCGAAAACGGATAGCGATGCTTAAGGATCGGAAAGAAAACGCGACGATGGAGTGAGGAAGGAGTAAGCTTTCGTGCTAGCGCATTGTACTGGTAGCGAGACAGTGTGGGGTAGCAATTATGGCTTTAGATAACATGGATCCTTCACCGGAATCCGCGGAGCATCAGCAGCCAAAAAGCAATCCAGGCTTTCCCATCGGTAAGATTGCTTGTGGTGGAGTGGTTCTGGCTATTCGGTTGCAGTGCTGGAGTAAGCACATGGAAGCACGAAGCCAAAGCTGGTGATCGATGGTCTTGTCGATTTCGTGCGCTTTGGGTGTCTGCTTTTTTTCGGTTGGTATTTACATTCGCCCGTCACACATTTCCTTTCATTCGCAGGTGATCTTCTGGTGAACATTTCGGCTGCGAATCAAGGACGTAACAAACACAAGCTAAAGGATGTGCTTTCGTCGGGCAACAAATTGATTGGTGCATTTCACACGTCAGACCCGGCTTACCCGTTAGCGCCCCGGTTAGCGGAGGGCAATGAGCAACAGCGTGAACAACATCATAATCAATTTCTTGGCATACTAAACAAATCATTTTCGCGCAACAAAGCGTTCGGAACGAAAAAGTGGATCGACGGTACGGACGGTACTGAAGCATCGGAAAAACGTGCACCGAATCACGCAGGTGGCGAATCAACCGGTGGCAAACCGGTGTCAGTGAAGTCAACCGTGCTTCGGCCGCAGAAGAAAAGTTCGTCCCGCTCGTTCTTCCTCAAGCGGCAACACTCGCTCTCTGATGTATGGCAAACTACTCTGAAGTCGACGACGGCAATGACACAAGCAGCGGCAAAAATGGACGATGCCGAAATTGGGAATCCTACCGCACGCAGTGAGGGTGCCGGAGGACCCCATCACAACATGTCCGGAACAGGCACGACGGAGGGACCGATGGGTGGCGGTGGTAGCGGCGGTGGAGTCGGTTCGGATCCGATGGGAGCAACAGGTGGTGGTGCAATCAATATCGGTGGCACGACCATACCGATTGCCCCGAAAAAACCGACACGTCGTGCAGGTGTCAAGCCGCAGCCTGATCGGCCGATGCGTGCACTGTTCTGTTTAACTCGAACGAACCCGCTTCGGAAATTATGCATCGCAATAGTAGAGTGGAAGTAAGTGAAAAGGCAACGCGTCGAAGAGAGAGGGAGAGAGAGAGGTCAGGTGTTTGACATGATTGATGTGATTGATTCTCGTCTTTCCAGGCCCTTCGAATACTTGATCCTGATGACCATCTTTGCCAACTGTGTTGCCTTAGCCGTATACACCCCTTTTCCAAACAGTGATTCTAATAGCACAAACGCAGCGCTAGAAAAGATCGAGTATATTTTTTTAGTGATTTTTACCGCAGAATGTATAATGAAGTTGATCGCTTACGGGTTCATACTACATCCAGGATCTTACTTACGCAATGGATGGAACATACTTGATTTTACCATCGTTGTTATAGGGTAAGTATGCGGCTTCAAAACCTTAACAACTGCTTCGCTTCGGAGCCATTTGATACGATGCGCAAGGGTAAATTGTCATAAAAAATGTCTAACCTCCTTGCTTCTTGTAGACGAGTGAGTCTGATTAGATTCCGTGTAGAAAAGCATTTTTTTTATTCGATTCGTTAATGAGCTCGTAGACATAACACACGTGTTGTATCCACAGCATGATATCCACTGCACTTTCCAATCTCATGAAGGAGGGATTCGACGTGAAAGCTCTGCGTGCGTTTCGAGTTCTGCGACCTTTACGTTTAGTATCCGGAGTCCCGAGTGAGTGTTGCGGCTACGGTAGACAGTGCGAATGGGCAGTTAACTTGGGTTATTGGTTTCTCCTCCTGCAGGTTTGCAAGTTGTTCTGAATTCTATCCTTCGTGCCATGGTGCCTTTGCTACACATAGCCCTATTGGTGTTGTTTGTGATAATCATCTACGCTATCATTGGACTCGAGCTTTTCTCCGGTAAACTACACAAATCCTGCTTCCACAATGAGACAGGTACGTTAGCCGGTGTTGCAAACTACGAATTTTCCGAACGTCCAGAATGCCCAGAATCGTATATCTTTATTCTTCGCACTTACTCCCAGGCGAGATAATGGATGACCCGCATCCGTGTGGAGAAGATGGCTTTCACTGTGACACCATATCGCCCGAAATGGTTTGCAGGTACTACTGGGAAGGTCCTAATTTCGGCATCACTAACTTTGACAACTTTGGTCTCTCGATGTTGACCGTCTTTCAATGCGTCACACTCGAAGGTTGGACCGACATGCTTTACTATGTGAGTGCGATCGACTTCCGGTCAGCTTTCGGTGGTGTTTCCAAAACTAACGTTCTTCACATGGCGTTTCAGATCGAGGATGCCATGGGCAGCAGCTGGCAGTGGGTGTACTTTATTTCGATGGTCATTCTTGGTGCGTTCTTCGTGATGAATCTAATTCTCGGTGTACTCAGTGGTGAGTTTTCCAAAGAGCGTACGAAGGCCAAAAACCGGGGTGATTTCCAGAAGCTGCGCGAAAAGCAACAGATCGAGGAAGATCTGCGCGGCTATCTGGACTGGATCACGCAGGCGGAGGACATCGATCCGGACAATGATGCGAGCGGAATGCAGGAGGGAAAAATGAAGAACACCATCGAGCTCGATTCGTCGGACAATCTGGGCGAGGATGGGGAGGTGCAGCATGAGTCGTGGTTCGCCCGGAAACGCAAATCGATTGATCGTGTCAACCGGCGGTTACGGCGTGCGTGTCGGAAAGCGGTGAAATCACAAGCATTCTATTGGCTCATCATCATACTGGTGTTTTTGAATACCGGCGTCCTAGCCACCGAGCATTACCGGCAGCCACCGTGGTTGGATGATTTTCAGGGTGAGTTAAGGTGGGGTGGCGTTTGAAGAAAGAAAAAAAAGTTGATTGCTTGTTTTTTATTGCAGAATACACAAACATGTTCTTCGTGGCACTGTTTACGATGGAAATGTTGCTGAAAATGTACAGTCTGGGCTTTCAGGGATACTTTGTGTCCCTGTTTAATCGGTTCGACTGTTTCGTCGTGATTGGCAGCATAGGCGAGATGATACTAACTAGTACTCAAATTATGCCTCCCCTCGGGGTGTCCGTCCTGCGATGCGTCCGGTTACTGCGTGTGTTCAAAGTCACGAAGTAAGTGCTTTTCTTTCCGTGTGCAAACTCTTCCGAAAATGCTCCGAAATACGAATGGAAATGTTATGTTATTTCCTCTGCAGGTACTGGCAGTCTTTGTCGAATTTAGTAGCCTCACTGTTAAACTCTATCCAATCGATTGCATCACTTTTGCTGCTGCTGTTTTTGTTCATCGTAATCTTCGCACTGCTAGGCATGCAGGTGTTCGGTGGAAAGTTTAACTTCAATAGCTCGGTTGATAAACCACGGTCGAATTTCGATAGCTTTGTGCAAAGTTTACTGACAGTGTTTCAGGTGGGTTGCATGATGAATGAACGCTGACACGGAGTTAGTCGGTGTTAGTAGAAGAGTAGATTAACCTATATTTTTCCTTCTTCTTATTCTTCTTTTATGATTCGTTTCGTACAGATACTAACAGGTGAAGATTGGAACACAGTAATGTACGACGGCATTCAGGCGTATGGTGGGGTGGCTTCCCTTGGAATCATTGCTAGCATTTATTTCATCATCCTGTTCATTTGCGGCAACTGTATCCTTTTGCAAAAGTGTGAAATATCGCATTCAACATTCTATTCAATTCAAACATTGTATTGTACTTTATCCTTAACGTGACACGTCCATAGATATTCTGTTAAACGTTTTCTTGGCCATTGCTGTGGATAATTTAGCCGATGCGGATAGTCTCACGACGGTGGAAAAGGAAGAAGGCGAAGGGGCTGAAGGCGAGGAGGAAAAATTATCGCACGAACCAACGCCGACCGAGCACGGGGACGATGGATTCATGGAGCACGATAAAGACAATCTGGATTCCGATAATGATCCCATGAATATGTGAGTACGAATTCCGTCGTCAACTGAGAATTTGAAGCTTTCAAAAATTGCGATAACAATGTCTTACGATCATAGGTCGGACGAGTATGACGGTCACGATTCGGACTCTAAGATACCGGTGGCGGAAGATGATGAAGGATACGAAGAGCAGGATACGCCAGGTAGGTGGAAAGCTTTTTCCAGTCCAACACGATGTCCAACACGTTAGCAAAACGTGCAAAAGGTTTTCATTTGACGTTGCTTCATTTGCCTTTGTAGGTGAGGCATTCGATGAGCCGCCAGCCGCTTCCGCACGCCCTCGTCGCTTGTCGGAGCTAAGCGTGAAGAAATCGAAAAAACCCATTCCCAAATCGAACGCTCTGCTCATTTTCTCCCCCACGAACAGGTAATTTTGCACGGGCACCCGACCGGGCTAACGATGCTTAAAACACCATTGGAAACGCACCAGTGTGCGGGTGTTTTCCAATGTTGACAGCCGTTTTAACTCGTTGGTCTCGTTTGGGTGCCCTCCAGTTCTATAGTACTAACCATGTTCTCTTTCGTTTCCGTTTACTTTTCGTTGAAATATTTCACAATACAGATTCGCAAGATGGCGGGCTTCGGGTGGCTAGGCCACGTCGAATGTCTGAGTTGAATGTGATCAATACGATTCTACCGATACCGGATGGTTCAGCGTTTTTTATACTATCCAAGACAAACAGGTTGATTGATTGTTGGCAGGCATGCCTTAACACGGTGACATTGCTTATACCTACCATGTCGACTAATGGCGAATGTCCAGAATAGTAGTAGTGCGTCTGATGTTCAATGGAAACAAAAATTAGTTCTGCGATCTGCGAGCCGTAAACTTAGTGTTCCGCATAAGCGCATTGATTGGCTTGTCGCGCTTAGAAGCCCTGCGAATATAACACTGGCACAGCGAGGATCCCGGCATTACCTTTCCATTAACTGCTAGATATATGATATTCCAACTAAAATCATTGATGCGTTAGTCAATAATGCTTTGAACAGGAATCCAGCTTATATTCAGCGTGTATTTTTCGCAACATACATAGCAGCTAGCACAAATAATTAAAATTAAAATTGGACGAACAAAAATAAGCGATAAATTAAATAATTTAAAACAGATTACGATTCTGAAACATACGTGGCTGGTTGTTGTTGTTTCTGCCATGCAGCATTTAACGGCCCTTCCACCACCAATCCAACTAATAACCAGTTTTAGATGCCACCCTACGCTGAACGAAAGTATGCTATCCTGATGCTAACATAGTACGATTGTATCTCCCTTTCACTGCCAGATTCCGCATTTTCTGTCACTGGCTGTGCAATCATAGCACGTTCGGCAATATCATTCTCGTGTGTATCATGTTTTCCTCTGCCATGTTGGCGGCTGAAGATCCACTGAACGCAAACAGCGAAAGGAATCAAATACTGAACTACTTCGACTACTTCTTCACGTCGGTATTTACCATCGAGCTGCTGCTGAAGCTGGTATCGTACGGCTTTCTCTTTCACGATGGTGCATTCTGTCGGTCGGCATTTAATTTGCTGGATCTGCTGGTCGTATGCGTATCACTGATATCGATGTTCTTCAGGTGAGTCTGTAGCGATGCAGAGAAGGCGAAGCGTGGCTCGTAACGGTATTGTGTTCCCTTTTAGTTCCGGTGCCATCTCTGTGATAAAAATATTGCGTGTACTGCGCGTACTTCGACCATTGCGTGCAATTAATCGTGCTAAAGGATTGAAGGTAAGCTTCGTTGCTAAGACCATCGACGCCATCGTTTATCGTTTCAGTGAGTTTGAAGAATAAATCAAAAGTATGATGCGGGGATGGAGCAGATGTTGCACCAGTGACTTCTGATCACTTAGGGTAGCTTGGGTTGGGCCAAATGGCCCACGATTATGACGGAAGATGCAAGATTCCTTTACCGCTTGAACGACATCTTGACATCTTGACATATTGACATCTTAGATGTGCCTGTTTCTCTCACAGGAGTTTTTCGTATGAATGCTTCTCGCACGGCTATTTTTTATGGCTATGGCGAAACATTACTAATGCCTACTGCGACCTGCACCGTATGATTCGTTCATGATTCATCCGTCAGAGTTTGTTTGGGTTTTGTTTTACAACGTTTTTAATTCTTCTATATAATTCTCAGCATGTTGTGCAATGCGTTATTGTAGCGGTAAAGACCATCGGCAATATTGTGCTGGTCACTTGTTTGCTACAATTTATGTTCGCCGTTATTGGAGTGCAGTTGTATAAGGTAGGACGCAAGTAAAGTGCGGCCAAGCGTTGCTATAATTCCTTTTCGTTGAGATTTGTGTTTGATTTGGAGTTTCCGTTTCCTTTTGTTGAGTTGTTCTTTAGTTCAGTTTATTTATTGTGTTTTTTTATCTGATATTGTGTTATTTCCACTATTTTATCCAACGCTATCCGGTGTCTCCGTACAGAGGACACTGTACAAATTAATTTTCCATTGGTGTTGTTGATGTTTGATTCAGTTATGATTTATAATAAATGCTTTTACTTTCAGCTATAATTAGCTTTACTCTTTATTCGCCCCACACCCTTCCCCTTTCTCTCTTTTCAACATCTCCTCTCCCTCGTCCACCCCTATGCGGTTTCGCTAAAACGAACGCTTTACTATTTATCAAGTCTCAGTTTGGTTGCTGGTGTTTACTTCCCTTTGTTTAGCGCATTGGCACGGTGGATGCATACCGCCGTATACTATCAATTAAGTTTGCAAGAAAATGTGCGAAGATCCGGTCATGAAGACAACGTTCATTTTCGTGATGGCAAACCTTTACAAATCTCAAACTAAAATGGACTGAACAGATTTGGTAGATCATCCTCGCCGATGATGGAACTGACCAGTGCTTCACAACTACACCAGAACTCATCTACGCTGATGCGAATTATTTTGCTTTTCTATCTTCTTGTTTTCGATTTTCTCTTTTGTTGTATTACTAAACTACCAATGCCACGCTGTTGAACAACAAAATGCTGTTTAATTTTTGGTATAGTTTTCCTTAGTTTTGACAGGTAATGATTATAGAAGAATTTTATAAATACACTTACTTCCTAGCTAGTGGTTTGGCAACGTGCTAGCAAAGTTTCTGTTGTTAATTTAATTGACTTCTGATACCAATTTATATCTTTATCCCGCATTTAAGAGTATTTCAATGTGCTACGAACCAGGCACGATTGCGTAAACCTTGTGTCGGTGGTAGTGAATCGTTTGCGCGGTACAACCCGCGACTAAATATTTACATTGTACAACGTGATCTGACCTTTAAACTATCATTCTTTCCCGTACACTCAAATTCTTCTCAGTACGTAGTGAAATGTGTGATAGTTGCCATAAAAACGATCGGCAACATTATGCTAGTGACGTACCTCTTGCAGTTTATGTTTGCTGTGATTGGAGTACAATTGTTTAAGGTAATTGAAAGCTCGTTTATTGGCTGTTATAATTTCACTTCACTCGTCTAGTTTGGCCTATGATATTATCTATTTTGCAACCTACCTACACCTACTTTATCTTTCATTCCCTACTGTTTATGGTGTTTTGTTTCTAATATTTGATAGAATCATATACGATGTTAGATTAAGTTTCCTAAGTAGAGCTTGACGTTTTACATTTTACTACGAAGATTTGTTGCTCAGTAGTACTGGAAGACATATGTGTAGTTCTGCACATAGGTGTAGGATTTATTTGCTCACCTGTACATACAGTAAAGATTTCTTTTGTTTTTAATGTTGTTTAACCGTTGTGATTTGTGTCACCTTTGTTTCTTTTGTTTTGCTGACACTTTTTACGTAATTGTTAAGTGTTCCTAGACCATATTGTTTTTGTTCTGTATAATTTTTTTTCCGTCCGTATTAAGTGGAATAAACACATGCGTGGCAATGAGCTTCGAAACACCGGTTGATTTTGTTTCTGTTTCTGTGACAGTCGCAACATAATTAGCAAAAATGTATCACTAGTAGGTATGCCGCATAGTCTCTGACACGTTGCAGTAACAAAAGTGATGATGATAATTTTTCTCTTCATGATTATTGCACTTGTCATGTTAGCCGTTTCTGCATAATATGTTTTATATTTAGTTTTTTTTGCATGTGCAAATGCATGTAGATTGTACAGATTTTGTTTTTTAAAGAAACTTTTGCGGAAGTCTAGCTGTATGAGGAAAAAAGCGTATACGTGAAATAAAGAACTCCATTAAGTATATGTAAGTCTAAAAATGATATAAGTTTAGATGATTAAATAGTTCTAAATGATGGTTTGCGAATAGACAGATTTTAAACATAAACTTTGGTATATGACATGGTTATGTACTTAGAAGCCAATACAAACCGAACCACGACCACGAGAGGTATGAAATCAAACGGTACAAAAAAGAGAATGTTTATTGTTGTGTCAGTTTTAATATCTTAGAGCGGCTACACCATTTTGATATTTAAATAGGTTTCTGATAAAGAAAACAACATTTTTAATGTGAGTTTTAAAATTAGTTTGTAAAATTTACCTACAAAGAGAAGTGAGAAAATGTGTTTTGATGTTCAAAATATTTTTTATGTTTTAATTAATTTTAATAAATAATTATCGACAGTTAATATCTTACACCAAATTTTCTTGGGAAAGGAAAAATTCCGGTTTTTATAGTGAGGAAAAATTTGTGGATGAATTTTTATCAAAGCAAAATTGTGTTATGAGGCAATTTGTTATGATCAGTTGAGTTAGGCGTGAATTCTAAAAATAAAAGCGAATCATTTAATAATTCTTATTAGG
Organism: Anopheles punctulatus; assembly: GCA_000956255.1. NCBI lineage: Eukaryota > Metazoa > Arthropoda > Insecta > Diptera > Culicidae > Anopheles > Anopheles punctulatus. Next base: position 3,264 of record JXXA01001191.1, on the reverse strand, counting down.
AAGTAGATTAATCAGGAGTTTTCCAACGTTTTGTTTGAGATGCAATACTATTTTTTTAATAATAAGTCACGGTGTAAAAGCAAATATAGACAAGTGTTTATAGCATGAAAAATGGTATACGTCGTAGGTAATGAAAATGAGTATATGTTACCCATACAAAAGTATAAGTCTTTTGAAACGTTTTTATGCCCCAGAGCCTGCATTACCTTAGGTTTAATTGTTTAATTGGTTTGAATGGGATAACACATTCTGCGCATATGGTTCCTATAACTAGAAATTTCCTGCAAGACATATGATGCTACAATTGTATAGGAACTATTGACATTACAAAGACTGCTACATGCGTGAAAAAATCCTGGGCCAATATTGACTATGTAGCAAAGGTCCGGACATCAACGAATGAAAAGTATGACTTAAATATCCGTAATATTGGTAAATATTGGGTGTGCTACTGCCTTGATTCGGTTCGTGTGTTTCATAATAGCATTTCTTCTCTTACTGTTTGGATGATAGTAGCATAGGCTTGGTTGAATGTTTGTATGTGTCCATTATTTATTTTCAATGTGTGTGTTGTGTGTGCTGTGTGGTAGTGTCGCATGTTTATTGTTTTACTCTCTAGAATCGAGCTTCCGTGTGTAGATTGTACCACTCTTTTGTGTTGTGCAGTAACGCTTGTGTAAATTGTTCTTATTACCGAAATTATGGGTTTACATTGCATGTATAAAAACTTATTGTGCCGTGTAATATTCATGGAATGTTAAGCACGTAAAGCCTTTATTGAAAATCAAATCGGATGCAGTTGTTACAAAGAAAACAAGGACATTAGTGTATCTACAACGCTTTCAAATGAGTGTGATCTAAAATTCATCGTTTGTTTAGTTTTACGGTCGATAGTGCGATAGTTTGCAAAGATGTTAATCATGCTTTACCTCTCCTTAAAAATAGGGAAAGTTTTTCTCATGCTCGGATGGTTCCAAAATGCAAGAATCGGAATGCCAGTAAGTAGGAGTTTGTTTTTTATCAGAAGAAAGTTATCAGAAGAAAACACTGGTAATCGGTATCGATCGTTGTTTATTCCAGTGGCACTTATCTAGTATACGAAGATGGTAACGTGGATAAACCTGTGTCAAAGGAAAGATATTGGTCTCGGAACCGTTTTCACTTTGACGATGTTTCGAAAGCTATGCTGACACTCTTCACCGTATCTACTTTTGAAGGATGGCCTGGGTGAGTAAATTATGAAATTTAAATTAGTGTTAGAATTGTAACTCTGACAAGCTGCGTGTGTGTGTTAGTTAAGAACAGTAATTTTATTTCAATACTTAAATGTCTCATTTCCATTCCCATCCAGATTACTGTATGTGTCGATCGACTCACACGAAGAAGACTCTGGACCAATACACAACTTCCGCCCGATAGTGGCGGCTTACTACATTATCTACATCATTATAATCGCATTCTTCATGGTGAACATCTTTGTCGGTTTCGTTATCGTCACATTCCAAAACGAAGGTGAACAGGAGTATAAAAACTGCGATCTGGACAAGAACCAGCGAAACTGCATAGAGTTTGCGTTGAAAGCGAAACCGATACGGCGCTACATACCGAAGCATAGGATACAGTATAAGGTGTGGTGGTTTGTAACATCGCAACCGTTCGAGTACATGATCTTTATACTGATCATGATCAATACGATCACACTTTCGATGAAGTTTTACCGTCAACCGGAAATTTATACAGAGGTACTTGATTTGTTGAACCTTATCTTCACGGCCGTGTTTGCGCTGGAGTTTGTTTTCAAGTTAGCGGCGTTTAGGTTTAAGGTAAGGTTTCGGATTGAGATGCCCCTTGCTGGTACTCTACTGGCGACGGTGAATAAGTTTTTTGTTTTTATTAATGGGCCCCATTTTATCTATCTTTCGTTTTCCGATAGAACTACTTTGGAGATGCATGGAACGTGTTCGATTTTATAATTGTGCTCGGTAGTTTCATCGACATCGTGTACTCAGAAGTTAACATTAGTAAGGGTATGAAGGTATGTGCCGGCCAACGTACCAGCGTATGGACTTTACGCTCGATGGATTCTTATTTGTTTTACTTTTATGTACATTATTTTCATGCTTCCGAGCGCAGGGAGGATCTAGTATAATCTCCATCAACTTTTTCCGACTGTTTCGTGTGATGCGGTTGGTGAAACTGCTTGCTAGAGGTGAAGGAATCCGGACACTTTTGTGGACATTTATTAAATCCTTTCAAGCACTGCCGTATGTCGCATTACTCATTGTGATGTTGTTTTTCATCTACGCCGTAATTGGAATGCAGGTAAGTTGTACAGCGCAAAGAAGGGAAATAATGTTACGAACATTCAAGGCCGTTAAAATTATCGTATTTGAATTGAACAAGCTTCTTTAACTATTGTTGCTGATATGCCTGACTCGGGAGAGAGAAAACAAAATCAAAGTAATACTTTTACAACAAACTTGGCTTAGATCTACGATTGTCCAGCGTCAATTGATATATTTTTTCTATATTTATGGGGTCAGTGTATCATTTGTAGTGCTAGCGGTGCTGGTCTTTCATACAACAGAACCGTTCCCATGAAGCCATTCGGACCGTCTCTTTGCTTTCTATTCGCTTCCGGACCATCAAGAAAATAATAGACTTGATTCAGCAATTTTCTTAATTATGTAAATCATGCCTCCCTTTTTTATCATCGTAGGTGTTTGGAAAAATAGCTATGGACGATGACACATCAATCCATCGAAACAACAATTTCCAAACATTTCCACAAGCGGTTTTGGTACTGTTTCGATCGGCCACTGGTGAAGCATGGCAGGACATCATGCTGGATTGTTCCGCCCGTCCCGGGGAAGTGAACTGTGATCCGAAATCGGACGATGCGGGTTCACCGGAGGGATGCGGTTCGAACATTGCCTTCCCGTACTTCATCTCGTTCTACGTGCTGTGCTCGTTCCTCATCATCAATCTGTTCGTGGCCGTCATCATGGACAATTTCGATTACCTCACCCGGGACTGGTCCATCCTGGGACCGCATCATTTGGACGAGTTCGTTCGGCTGTGGAGCGAGTACGACCCGGATGCGAAGGGTCGCATCAAACACCTCGATGTGGTGACGCTGCTGCGCAAGATATCGCCCCCGCTTGGCTTCGGTAAGCTGTGTCCGCATCGTGTGGCCTGCAAGCGGCTCGTATCGATGAACATGCCGCTGAACAGTGACGGTACGGTGCTGTTCAATGCGAACCT